>MU677793.1:34744-124052 GCA_026770625.1 Nicotiana glauca
AGTTCGAGCGATGTCGAACTATCAAATTTTGATGGCGAAGGCACTTAGCCTGAGTCCTAGTTCAAGCGAGGTGGAACTGTCAAACTTTGATGGCTCAAGCACTTAGCCTGAGTCCCAATTCGAGCGAGGTGGAGCTGTCAAACTTTGATGGCGAAGGCACTTAGCCTGAGTCCCAGTTCGAGCGAGGCCGAACTGTCAAACTTTGATGGAGAAGGCACTTAGCCTGAGTCCCAGTTCAAGCAGTTCGAGCGAGGCCGAACTGTCAAACTTTGATGGAGAAGGCACTTAGCCTGAGTCTCAGTTCAAGCAAGGTCGAACTGTCAAACTTTGATAGCGAAGGCACTTAGCCTGAGTGCCAGCGAGGTCGAACTGTCAAATTTTGATGGCGAAGGCACTTAGCCTGAGTCCCAGTTAGAGCGAGGTCGAACTGTAAAATTTTGATGGCGAAGGCACTTAGCCTGAGTCCCTGTTTGAGCGAGGTCGAACTGTCATACTTTGATGGCGAAGGCACTTAGCTTGAGTCCCAGTTCGAGCGAGGTCGAACTGTCAAATTTTGATGGCGAAGACACTTAGCCTAAGTCTAGTTCGAGAGAGGTCGAACTGTCAAACTTTGATGGCGAAGGCACTTAGCCTTATTCCTAGTTCGGCTGAGGTCAAACTTGCTAGATTTGATGGCGAAGGCACTTAGCCTTATTCTAAGTTCGAACGAGGTCGAACTTTACTTTGATGGCAAAGACACTTAGCCTTATTCCCAGTTCGACTGAGGTCGAACATTCTAGATTTGATGGCGAAGGCACTTAGCCTTATTCTCAGTTCGAACGAGGTCGAACTTTACTTTGATGGCGAAGGCACTTAGCCTTATTCCGAGTTTGATTGAGGTCAAACTTGCCAGATTTGATAGCGAAGGCACATAGCCTTATTGTTCGAGTGTAGTTGGGAAGTTTGGGTTGTTTCTGGGTGATTTTCGATCCCTGGCCTGAAACGTCCCTGTGCCGGTTTCCGGCCTGGTTCCACATTAGGGGTGAAGGAAATGCTTCACGCTTCTGTCCTGAGGAAGAAGGGGGCTTCTTTAGGGGGCTTCCTCTTCTCCTTTGGGCTTTTCACGATTGACAGGGCGGAGGGTTTTAGTTTCCTTTGATGCATTCGAGTCTTCTGTGATCGATGCTCTTCCTTTGGCTTCGATCCAGGAAGGAACTATGTGATTTCGCTAGGAAATCCCCACAGACGACACCAAATTGTTTGACTCAAAGGTTATCGAATACTTTCCGAGCAAATCAATCGAAAATAGATCAAGGGGTAAATCATAGCCAATCATAATTAATCACTGAATTAGAAGACATATTTGAGATATATGAATAATCAATTTGTAGAATGATGCAAACAGGGCTTTATTGATCGTAATAGCTTGACCTGCCTCTCCTTAAAGAGGTTCAGGACCTTACAATTGTCTTATTCATAGCTCTATTCATGGAGCATGTTCCTCCATTTTTATGTATTCGGAGTAGTGTCCAACAAGAAGAAGCCCCCTTTTTGGGAAGTCCTCCCCTCCTATTTATAAGGGAGCTATCCATAGAAAATCCTAAAAAAGGGTACAATTTAGAGGGAATATTCGGTAGAATATCCCTTTTGAGTATTCCAAAGCAAACTAGCTGTTTGATGATGGTCCGACCTTGGTTGTTGATGACGGTCCGACCTTGGCCTGTCTGACCACGACCTTATGTCTCCGTGTGCCGAATTTCCCTGATCTAATTTTGACCCATACAAAATTAACCATAATTTCTTCGTGAGTCTCGCGAGCCACACTTCTGGCAGAGAGCAAATACACCTTTTTCGCCTCAGGAATTTAAGCATCCAACTCAAAAACCTCAAGGTATGAATTAAGCGATTCCAATCTTCTAAGGTATCTTTTTATACTCAAAGTAAGACACTATATAACTCCAGAAAAATAAGATGGTCGCAAACACCATGATGTTCCAAGCTACTTTTAAGTCGTGTAGTCCAAGCATAGATTAGGTGCTGTATTGGTGATGCTGGTATTTTCAATTCTTAAACTGTGAAAAGTTAATTAGCTAACTGACTCAATAGACATAATTATGGTTAGGATCGAAATAAAAAGAGCATCTTTCATTTAATTTAGCCCTTTCATGCTTACTATCACTTTTTGTTAGCGGCTTTAACTAGAAACTTAGCTCTATTTATTGGTCTGAGCAACATACAAGTGTCATACGGAAGCTAACAATGCATACTTCCAACGATAATAAATTAGACAACAAAAGAAAAATATACCAAAAGAAACACAAATATTTAACTTGGTTCAGACAATTGACCTACATCCACATGCAGAGATAAGCAATTCACTATATAAAGGGAACAAATATTGAGAGAGAAACCTCACAAAGAGACACATACAAGTCACAGGATAATACTTGTCTCAAAATTTTCCCTCTAAATAAGACTCTCAAACCCCTTATGACTATATTGTAGATGCTACTAAATAAGAAGGAAGGATCCTCAATTTATAGAAGTCCAAAACCTTTTCCTCTATGAAAAAGGACTATCCAAATATGGAAGAGTTATATATTTCTTTTCATAAAAGATAAAATTAATTTATGGTAAAAATGTTGTCCTTCCTTCAAGAGATAGGAAAATCAAATACGGTAAAAAAATTAGGATAAATACCTAACAATTCTCCCCTTGGTCTGTATTTTTCGATAAAATAAACTTGATCTACCATTTTTCATATAACACTCAACATGTCGCATCTCCAAGTCTCTACTATAATTTTTTTTGCAACGTGAGTAGCACTTCAGTCAAATTTCTCAAACATAAATCATGATTACTGTAAAAATTATAGTGGCTAGAACTAAACCCGCCTTGATGAAGTTGTCTTAAACCTCACTTTGACACCACTGATATGTTGAGCTAATCAGGTGTCATGCGAAAACTAACAACGCATATTTTCAACGATGATAAATCATACAACAAAAGAGAAACATACAAAAAGAAACACAATTATTTAATGTGATTCAGTTAATTAACCTACATCCACAAACAGAGATGATCAATCCACTATATAAAAGAGAGTACAAAATATTGGGAGAACAACCTCACAAAGAGGCGCACACATGTCACGCCCCAAACCGATGGCCGCGACGGGCACCCGGTACCTTACTCAACCGAGTACTAATGTAACAAATATTTCATATCATTCTATTATAGGTAAATGAACCGAAGTAAAGTATTAGGGAATACAAACTTATACATATGAAGTACAGACCTATAAGACCCAAATAACCCCTCGTGTACCGAACTTAGGCCGACAAGTCCATACAATCTTTTACGTACATGCCATCTGTTTACAAGCCTCTAAGAATACATAATTTTCATAAAGGTCGGGACAGAGTACCGCCATACCAAATAATACACGTCTAAATCATACTAACCAAATAAGCAACTCCGAAGCAAATGGAACGTACTAACATCTTTCACTGAGTTGATAGCCTACTTGGAGGGCTCTCGACCTGTCTATCGGGACCTGCGAGCATGAAACACCTTGAAGAACTGGCACCATTATTTGTACGGTGTGCCTTGTGAGATTTATACTAATCACCGGAGTTTGCAGCATCTGTTCAAGTAGAAGGATCTTAATTTGCGCTAGAGGAGGTGGTTAGAGCTGCTGAAAGACTATGATATCACTATTTTGTATCACCCAGGCAAGGCCAATATGGTGGCCGATGCTTTGAGTCGCCAGGAGGAGAGTTTGGCTTATTTACTAGTAGCGGAGATTCCCATGGCGATGGATATTCAGGCCTTAGCCAGTCAGTTTGTGATATTGGATCTTTTGGAGCCCAGTCGGATTCTAGCTGCGCGATTTCTCGGTCTTCCTTATTTGATTGTATTAGAGAGCGTCACTTTGATGACCCTCATTTGCTTGTCCTTAAGGAGAAGGTCCTGCATGGCGATGCCAGAGATGTGACTATTGGTAATGGTGGGGTATTGAGGATGCAGGGTCAAGTTTGTGTACCCAATTTTGATGGGCTTCGGGAGTTAATTCTGGAGGAGGCCCATAGTTCGCGGTATTCCATTCATCCGGGTGCCGCGAAGATGTACCAAGATTTGAGACATCGCTATTGGTGGAGGCGAATAAATAAAGATATAGTTGGATTTGTAGCTTAGTACCTCAATTGTCAGCAGGTGAAGTATGAGCACCAGAGACCGGGTGGGTTGCTTCAGCAGATAGAGATTCCAGAGTGGAAGTGGGAGATGATCACCATGGACTTCGTAGACGGACTCCCACAAACTTTGAGGAAGTTCGATACCATTTGGGTGATTGTGGATCGGCTGACCAAGTCCGTGCATTTCATTCCTGTGTGTACTACCTATTCATCGGAGCGGTTGGCAGAGATTTATATCCGAGAGATTGTTTATCTGCATGGTATTCCGGTTTCCATCATTTCAGACAGAGGTACTCAATTCACATCACGGTTCTGGAGGGCCGTACATCATGAGTTGGGTACTCGGGTGGAGCTGAGTACAACATTTCACCTCCAAATGGACGGACAGTCCGAGTACACTATTTAGATATTTGAGGATATGCTCCGTGCGTGTGTGATAATTTTTTGAGGTTCTTGGGATCAGTTCTTGCCACTGGCGGAGTTTGCCTACAACAACAACTATCAGTCCAACATTCAGATGGCACCGTATGAGGCCTTGTCTGGTAGGCGGTGTAGATCCCCAGTGGGTTGGTTTGAACCAAGCGATACTAGATTATTGGGCACAGACTTGGTACAAGATGCTTTGGAGAAGGTTAAGGTGATTCAGGATAGACTTCGCACAGCCCAGTCCAGACAGAAGAGTTATGCGGACCGAAAGGTTCGTGATGTTACCTACATGGTTGGAGAGCGCGTTTTGCTTCGGGTTTTTCCTATGAATGGAGTTATGAGATTTGGGAAGAAAAGGAAATTGAGTATGAGGTTTATTGGTCCTTTTGAGATATTGAGACGTGTTGGGGAGGTTGCTTATGAGCTTTCCTTACCTCCCAGCTTGGCAGGAGTTCATATGGTATTTCATGTTTCGATGCTCCGGAGGTATCATGGTGATCCATTGCATGTGTTGGATTTCAATTCAGTCCAGTTGGACAGGGATCTATCTTATGTTGAGGAGCCAGTGGCGATATTTGACATGCAGGTTCGAAAGCTGAGGTCAAAGAACATTGCATCAGTGAAGGTTCAGTGGCGGGGTCTGCCAGTCGAGGAGGCGACTTGGGAGACCAAGCAGTATATGCGCATCCGTTACCCTCATCTTTTCACTACTTCAGGTATGTCTATATGCTCGTTCGAGGACGGATGAATGTTTTAAGAGGGGGAGGATGTAACAACCCTGTCGGTTGTTTTAAGAATTAATGCCCCGATCCCCTATCAACTTTATTCCCCGTATTTGTTTCTACTATTGTGAGTTGTCGGGGGGATTTGTTGGGAGTTTTGTAGAGTTTTGGGACACTTAGTCCCTAATGAGAGCTTAAGCTTTAGAATTTGGACTGTAGTCGGAGTAGTGTGAAGATCGCCTCAGAATGGAATTGCGTTGGTTCTGTTAGCTCCGTTGGGTGATTTCGGGCTTAGGGGCGTGTTCGAATTGTGTTTTCGAGATCCGTAGCTTATTTAGGCTTGAAATGCCGAAAATTAAATTTTGAAGTTTTCGGTTCGATAGTTAGATTTTGATCTAGGGTTTGTAATGGAATTCCAAGAGTTGGAGTAGCTCCGTAGTGTTGAATGTGACGTGTGTGCAAAATTTCAGGTCATTCGGACGAGGTTTGATAGACTTTTTGATCGAAAGCGGAATTTGGATATTTTGGGAATCCTTAGGCTTGGATTGGAGAGTGATTTGTGGTTTTAGCGTTGTTTGATGTAATTCGAGGGTTGGAACAAGTTCGTATGATATTTTAGGATTGGTTGGCATGTTTGGTTGAGGTCCCGGGGGCCTCGGGTGAATTTTGGGTGCTTAACAGAAGTTGAATTGGACTTAGGAGAAATATAAAGTCGGCTGAACTTGTCATAACCGCACCTGCGTGTATTGGACCAAAGGTGCGGCACCGTAGAAGCGGTTGAAGTATCGTAGGTGCGGTCTGAGGCGAAATGGGATTTGACCGCAGGTGCGGCATGTGACGACCCGATCGGTCATCTTAAGAATTAACGCCCTGATCCCCTATTAACTGCTTTCCCCGAGTTTATTTCTGCTATTTTAATTTGCCGGGACATTCGGTTTTGAGTTTCGGAGAGTTATGGGACACTTAGTCCCTAAATGAGAGCTTAAGTGTTGGAAAGTTGACCGTAGTAGGAATAGTATAAAGACGGCCTTGGAATGGAAATCCGATGGTTCCGTTAGCTCTGTTGGGTGATTTCGGGTTTAGGGGCATGGTCGGATTGTGTTTTGGAGGTCCGTAGCTAATATAGGCTTGAAATGCCGAAATGTCGAATTTTGAAGTTTCCGGTTCGATAGTGAGATTTTGATCCGAGGGTCGGAATGGAATTCCGGAAGTTGGAGTAGCTCAGTAGTGTTGAATGTGATGTGTGTGCAAAATTTCAGGTCTTTCGGATGAGGTTTGATAGACTTTTTGATCAAAAGCGTATTTTTGAGGATTTTGGAGTTCTTAGGCTTAAATCCATGGTTAATTCGAGGTTTTGATGTTGTTTTAGGTTTTTTAAGGATTGATACAAGTTTGGGTAGTGGTTTGTGACTTGTTGGTGCCTTTGGTTGAGGTCCCGGGGCCTCGGGGTGAATTCAGATGGTTGGCGGAGGAAATTTTGGAGTTTAAGTTGCAGTTTCAGCTGCTGGTGCTGTCATAATCGCACCTGCGATTTGGGTTCCGCAGGTGCGGCGCCGTAGAAGCTGCTAAGTGGCCGCAAAAGCGGAATTTTGTCCATCTCTTCAGGAACCGCAGATGCGGTATATTTTCTGCAGAAGCGGTACCGCACCTACGGGTAAAGGGCCACAAATGCAGATTTTGGCTTTTAAGTGGGAAGTCGCAGATGCGACATTTATTCCGCAGAAGCGGGACCGCAGATGCGGAAAATTTTGGGCATTATTTTTAAAAGAGGTTCCGCGACTTTGAGGTTTATTTCACCATTTCTATCTTGGCTTGAGAGCTTTTGGGGCGATTTGAGAGAGGGATTTCAAGGGAACTTCATTGAGGTAAGGAATTTAGACCTAAAACTCGTTCCTATGCTATTGTTTAACGTATTAGAGCTAGAAATTAAGGGTGAAAATTTGGGGAAATTAGGGCTTAGTATTAGAGACCTTTGAGTGATGATTTGAGGGACCATTGGAGGTCCGATTCTAGAAATGTTGGTATGCACAAACTCGTGAGAGTGAGAGGTTTCTGAAAATATAAAATTTACCTGATTCCGAGATGTGAGCCTGAGGGGCATTTTGGTCATTTTACATAATTTCGTGTATTAGCTTAGAATTTAATTGTAGAATTAATTACTTGAAGTGTTATTTACATTATGCAAATGAATTGAATAAATTTGGGTCATTTGGAGTCGAGTACTCGTGGCAAGAAAGTGGTTTCGGGTTGATTTGAGCTTATTAGAGGTAAGTGACTTGTCTAACCTTGTGTGAGGGACTATTCCCTTAGGATTTGGTACATTTGATAATTGAAATGCCTTGTACATAAGGTGACGAGTGCGTACTTGTGCTAATTGTTGGAAATCCGGTTTTCGTTAAGTACTACTAGTATGTTTACTTTCCTGTTTAGTTCTTGCACTATTTAAGCCCGTGTTAGATTAGTAAAAGCATGCCTAAGTAATTAAATTGCCTTATTTGTTAACTACTTTACTTGAAGTCTGTGCAGCATGCTAGGCTAGACTATCTGTTTGCCTTATTATGAAGTTTGATATTTTATAAGCATTTCTTTTGTTGCTGTTGTGTATTTATATTGGGACTACAGATGTGGGATTCCGGTAGCTCCCCCTTGTCTATTTACATTTGGGACTACGGATGTGGGATTTCGGTAGCTCCCCCCTGCACAGTGATATGGAACTACGGGAATGCACCCGGTAGATTCCCCCAGTACTAAGTATTTATGTTTGGGACTACAGAACGGAATTCCAGTAGATCCCGGTGTACTATGAGCTAAACTACGAGACGGTATACCGAGAGACTTATTGGATATGTATATTTGGGACTTTAGGACGGTATCCTGGAAGATCCCCGGTGGATATTGTTGATGTTGAGCTGTATTTTTCTTTCGGTGTTTACATTGTTTCTGCTTAGTTGTTGTTGTCCTTTATATTTATGTTGCTTTCACTGTTGCTCATACTTATACTATTTTCTGTTCTATACTGTCGAATTATATATATTATTTAACCTCAGTTGGGCCCTGACCTTCCTCGTCACTACTCAACCGAGGTTAGGCTTGGTACTTACTGAGTACCGCTGTGGTGTACTCATGCCCTTTCTGCGCATGTTTTTCATGTGCAGATCCAGGTACCTCTACTCAGGCTTTCCATTATTGAGGCGAGGAGATTATACTGGACTTCGATATATATCTTTCGCGTCCGCAGACTGAGGAGTCTCTTTCTATTCCTGCATTTAGTATTTAACCCTTCTATACTTTCTGTTCTTGTTAGATATTCTGGAGGTCAGAGCTATGTAGTATTTTCTTAACTTGTGGATCCGTGAGTTTTCGGATTTTGGGGTAGTGTATCAAATTTTGAAAAGTTGTATGTATATGCCGAGCGATATTTAAACATTGTTTTCTTCAGTTATTTTCAGCTTTTGATTATTTTTTCCGCAAGTTTAGTTCAATTTTCGCATTTGTTAGGCTTACCTAGTCGTAGTGACTAGTTGCCGTCACGATAGTTCACGGAGGGCGAACTAGGTCGTGACACGGCACCGTAGAAGCGGCACTGCATCTTCGGAAAGGAAGTCGCAAGTGCGGAAAGTTCTGTTTAATGAAAAGTCGCAGGTGCGACTTGGTCTACACAGGTGCGGGACCGCATGTGCGGTCCCAAAGCCGTAGATGCGGTTCCACTGGTAAGAAAAAGGCAGAAACGAGGGTTTAGTCTCAAAACCTTAGAAATTGATTTGGGAGCTCATGATTGGCGATTTTGGGAGAGAATTTCACCTGAGTATTTTGGGTAAGTAATTCTTACTCGGTTTTGATTAATTTTCAAGAATCTCTGGTTAAATTCATCCTTTAAATTCAAATTTGGGGTGAAAGTTTGGAGAGAAATTGGAAAAGTCCTTAGGCCTAGTTTTGGAGTTTTGATCAAGATTCTGATGTCGGATTGGAGTAATTTATGTATATATGAACTCATGAGAGTGCGAGGATTCCAAATTTGTAGATTTTTACCCGATTTCGAGATGTGGGCCCGGGGGACTTTTTGGGCATTTTCTTAATTTTGCGTGTTAGCTTCGAATTAATTAATTGAATTAGTTACTTGAAGTTATATTTAAATTATGCAATTACTTTGAATAGATTTGGGCCATTCATATTCGGATACTCGTGGCAAGAACGTGGTATTGAGTTGATTGAGCGGGTTCGAGGTAAGTGGCTTGCCTAACTTTGTGTGGGGGAAGTCCCCTTAGGATTTGATATTGTTGATATATAAAATGCCTTGTATGTGAGGTGACGAGTTGCGTACAAATGCTAATTATTGAAAATCCTGTTTTCCTTAAATAATTATAACTGTGTTTTTCTTCCATGTTTAGCTTAGGAAAACATGTCTAATTGACTTGATTGCTTTACTTGCTCAAACTGCTTTATTTGAATTCCGTGCAGTATGCTAGGTTAGAAATACCTGTTTTGTCTTGGAATGAAATTTAGATTGAATTGAATTGAATATTCTTCGTGTTGCTGCTATGTGTTTACTTTGGGACTATGAGACGGTATCCCGGGAGATCCCCATGCATGTTTACTTTGGACTACGGATTTGGATTCCGGTAGACCCCCCTGCACTTTTATATTGGAACTACGGGACTGCACCCGGTAGATTTCCCAGTACTGGGTATTTACATTTGGGACTACGAATCGGGATTACGGTAGATCTCCGCGCACTATGAGTTGGACTATGGGACGACAACCGGGGAGATCTACTGGATATTTATATTTGGGGACTATAGGATGGTATCTTGGGAGATCCCTGGTTATTATCTCTGTATTTAAATATATTCCTTCTGTGATTATTTTATCTCTGTTGTAGTTGTTGTTACTCTTATTACCCTGTGTTATTTTAATACTGCTTCTCTTCCTTATATATTATTACTTATGACCGGTAGGGCCCTGTCCTTCCTCGTCACTACTCGACCGAGGTTAGGCTTGGCACTTACTGGGTACCGCTGTGGTGTACTCATGCCGTTTCCTACACATGTTTTTCGTGTGCAGACCCAGGTACTTCGACTCAGCCCTACTACCCTTGAGGCGAGGCGATTCTCCAGAGATTTCAGATATATCTGCCGCGTTCGCATACCGAGGAGTCCCTTTCCATCCTCTCTTATAGTTTTAGCTCTTCTGAATTTATTTTGATTTATTCATTCTGGAGTTAGAGAACAACGTAGTATCCATATCTTGTGATTTCATGAGATTCCGGATTTTTGGAAGTTGTTCAGTTGTGAGTTATATTTGAATATGCCGAGCGGCATTTTAAACCTTTATTATGTTTATTCCGCAATTTTTATTAGTTTAATATGTTGTTTTTCCCCTTTTCTGCAATTGTTACGCTTACCTAGTCGTAGAGACTAGGTGTTGTCACGATAGTTCGCGGAGGGCGAATTGGGGTCGTGACACATATACATATATATATATATATAATGTCATCCGATCATGGGTCAATGTGCATGTATAAATGCATGAAATACATTAATAAAATCTCTCGGTTCGTCATAAGGCCATTATGCCTCTGATTCATATAAACTTTACCAACTTAAGTATTTTTGAGATCCATGAACAAATGATAGAATAATATGACACATGGGAGAATAAGAATATACACATGTCTAGCATTTCTACGAATAGAGTAATTTATGGAAGTTGTGCATTTGCTCGTTTCATTCTTATTGTATAGAGTATGCCAAAAAGAAAGAAGGGATAGCCTTAACATACCTGAACCAATTCTATTGACAATTCCTTTAACACCCATTGATTGCGACAACACATAACTGCAAAATCAGAGTAGGAAAAAATCCGCATGATATTTTTGAGAAAGATTGCACCGTACATCTTTATGATTGCAAAACCTTACGTTGCCTTGAATTGTTTAAGATCTTGCGTGCTTATGTGATATATGCAGATTCATGGCTAACGTTACTTATGCTGGTTCTTTATAAATTTGAGATATCTTCCATGTGCAGATCCATACTAGAATAACTAATGTTGCTTATGTTGGTCATTTATGAATTTGAGTGGATGACTTGACCAACTATTATTCTTAATATGCCACATATATGTGAGCTTTAAGAGTCACACTTTTGTGACTGTGTGGGTTGCCACGTTAAGGATTAAATCCTTATCCAATAATTACCCACTTATTTCCTTAATTAGTTGGTTAATTCCCTAATAATCAATAATTATCCAATTATCCACATAATTAGAAATTATCTCAAATTACTTAAAATACTACTCATTTTTAATATACTTTATACATCTTACTATTATGGTCATGTGGTACCTTGTACGTCACTAGTCCATAAATACTGAGCATTAACGGTCGGCCCATATTTTCTCCCAACATGCCAAATGTGGACGAATAATTATTTTTTTTACTTGCTTCCCCTCTCACCTTCACGAATTTATTCATTACTTGTTTGAAATAGCATAATCCCTATAATCTCCAAATAATCGTTTCCTTGGACTAATGTCAATTACCTTACGACAAATTCAACGTACAATACTACAGGGTGCAACATCATCGTAATTTAATAATGCTAGCGTAATATTATCATAATATAATACTGCGGGATGCAATATTGACGTAATATTGCGGCGCGTAACAACACAAGTGTCAGGATAATACTTGTCTCAAAATTTTCCCCCTAAACAAGACTATCAAACCCCTTGTGACTACATTATGGATGTTACAAAATAAGAAGGAAGGATCCTCAATTTATAGAAGTACACAATCTTTTACTCCATGAAAAAAGACTAGCCAAATATGGATGAATATATTTTTTTTCTTCGTAAAAGGTAAAATTAATTATGATAAATATATTGTCCGTCCTTCAAGAGATATCAAATATAGTAAAAAAATAAGACAAACACCTAACAATTATAAGAATAATTTAAAGGTCCAAAAACAAAGCAACACGTCATGTTGTTGGTGAGCTTCTTGCTCATGAGGAAAGAAAGAACAACAATTGTAATGACCGAATCGGTCGTTTCGAGCTTTATCATTCCATTAAGTGGTTTGATACTTTGAGTAGCTTCATATTATGTATTATAACTTGCGTGTATGGTTGGTTTCGGTTTTCGAGCGGTTCATGATTGGTTTGGAAGAATGATTCTTGTTTTAGAAGCTTTAAGTTGGAAGAGTTGACCAAGATTTGACTTTTGGATAAACGAACCCGGAATCAGGTTTTAGTTATTCCAATAAGTTTATATGATGATTTTGGACATGTCCACAAAGTTTGATTAAATTCCGATGAGTTTTGAATAAGTTTAGGTTGCATGGTGATTGTTTTCGGTTTCGACGTCGATTTGAGCATAATGGTTACCATATTGAGAAAACGGCCTTTGATTTGTGTTTCGACTAAACCATTATATCCGTATCATAATTTTGGATCTATAGCAACTGAAATCATAAAGTTTCGACATCGTTTGAAAAATTTATGGTCATTTTACTAAGAATTGGGTTGGTGGATTTTTCAGATTAATTACAAAATTGCTACTGAATTCGTATTTTAAAAATTTGTACTATTTTTAAATATTGAAACCAACATATCTCATTCATTATAAGGTCAAATAGAGTAATTCAAAAGCCTAACTTGATTGAAATTTTACGAGGAATCTATTGGAGGTATCAAAAATAAGTTTTTGGATCGTTTAAAATAAGAAACGAGGCTGAACAACTGAGCATTTTGGCTATTAATGTTGTTGGAGTTTTTCTCATCTTGAAAGTCCGGGATTGGGAGGTTCAAGGACGTTCTTAAAGTTTTTTCCATGGAGTAAGGTCTAAACCATAACCTAAGTATTTTCCTTTGATTCGTTCCCTTGATTTAAGCTTTAATCCATAATTTTAATTGAAAACCCATTTAATTATTTAAATCAGGACCTAGGGTTATGTCCTAAATTTTAAAAATTAAAAATGAGTTAAGGCGTTTATTTCTCGATTACTTTTGGGTTCTGTTCTCCTATTTTAGTAGAACAACACACTCGAATTTGGCAAGTTTTGGAGGAGTATTTTGGGAGATATGGGACCCAACTAGTGTGGGTTGGACTCATGGTTTAAGAACACACAAGAGCAATATTTTGGCGAATTGATTGAGCTATCGAACTACGATAAAGTTGGTGTTTGTTCATGTGAGCTTGTATTGGTTCGGACTTCGCTCGGGTAAGCTTTGATTCGGAATCCAAGGCGGGCCCGACATTGACTTTTGTTGACGTTTTGGTTGACTTTGGGCTTTTGATTGAAGATTTGACCTTTATCGACTGAGTTTGTTTCTTTTGGCATTATTTGATATTCTTGAGTTACTTTTGACTAGTTTCGAGTCGTTCGAAGGTCGGTACGTGCGAGATGATATTTCTAGAGTATTGTTTGGCTTGCTTGATATTGTTTTTGGCTTGTTTGATGTAAGTATCTTATCTAAACTTTGTGGCATGAGTTTCCTGATTTATTGTGATAGCTACGTACAATGGGTGCGCACATGTGTGGGGTTTGAACCTATGTGCTGACAGCCTGACACAAGGGGGTATTTATCCATGCTCAGGTTGTGCTTAGGCTATAGTAAGTCTAGAATTGATTGTTAAGCTTTAAGCTATATTGTTTCTCATATTTGTAACATTGTTGTGAACTATTTGAGCCATGTTTGAGGCTACATAGAGGTTTAATCCTTGAATGAATTTGATAAATGCTATTCTGTGATGAAATTACCGATTTGAGCTATGATAGTACACTTTGCACATGCCTACACTTTAGCATGTTATTATACTAGCCCTGAAGCATGAAATCTGATAATTTTCATCATATACATGTGTTCTTGTATATTTTCTTCTTTGATATATGATTTGGACTGGATTCCTGTGACCATGCCAGGCAAATTATGTTGTTATGTCTGTGATCATACCGGGCAAATTGTGTTATTATGCCTGTGACCACGCTGGCCGGATTGTGTTTTTATACTTGTGACCACGTCAGGCGAATTGTGTTTTTATGCCTATGACCACCTATAGCGGTTATGAATATCGGTACATGATATGTTCGTGCAGATCTAGATACTAATATTATGGCATATGAGTTTTCCGTGTAGCACGTGAGTTGTCCGTGCAGTTGATATTGAGCCTGTGACTATGCTGGTCTGGTAGCACATTGAATTGGCCGTGCTTGCGTGTGGATTAGATCCATCCCCTAGGGTCACCCTCTCATGTTTCTCTCTTGATGGTATACACACGCATTGTGAGAAACCGATGGGTTTCTGGTTGATATGAGCTTTGGGAGAGCTGGTTACTATATTTGGATCGGGTTGCGCGACGCAAAAGACTGATATTTGGTTATTGCATTTAATCTTTACTTGCAATTTCCTTGACTGTTTACCTGATTTGCTTGCATAACTTCCTTATATGCTAGATTGTTGACTGAGAAAAATATCTTAAATAAAGAATTGCAAGCCTCAAAGTAGTTTTACCTCATATTTTCCTGATTGATCATAGATCTATTCTATACTTATTGAAATTTAAACTGTATAAGCGTTGGTGAGTATCATTGATAGTTTTTGCTTCTTGTACCTCGCTGAGGTTATTTAGGATACTTATTGAGTACAAGTGGTCGATTGTACTCATACTACACTTTTGCTCCTTTCGTACAGATCCTTCTATCGATGCTGCTGTATTTGGCGAGGGCTGGCATTGAAGATGTATCTGCATTCCAGTTATGACTATCACTTGTCTTTGGTAGCTTTAGATTCGAATTCTATTCATATGCATTTCAAACATATATTGTATTTATTTCATTTTAATTTTGTAAATCTAAGTCTTAGTGGCTCATGACTTTTACTACCAGTCCCTGGGAAGTATAAAAATCCAGCTATTTCATTTTTGACTCTTATCATTATCACTATATTGTGTTTTATTGTTAATTGTATTACCTAGCCAGTTGAATTAGGTGCCATCATGACGGGTTGAATTTTGGATCGTGACAAATTGGTATCGGAGCTCTAGGTTCATAGGTTCTACGAGTCATGAGCAAGTGTCTAGTAGAGTCTTGCAGATCGGTATGATGACGTCCATATCAATCTTCGATAGTCTACTTAGCATTTAGGATAAACTTCTCATCTTTCTTTCCTTATCGTGCGACATTGATTCATCTTGAATTTTATCTCTTTGAATTCCTTCCACTCATTTGTATGCACATATGAGCGCTCGGTATCAACTGTACATCGATTGCTTGTGGATTCTATAGATGAGGAGTGAGATGTCTTTACTGTGTATTGGTGATGGGATAGTCTGGAGGAATCGAGGCCCGGTTTGGACCATAACTTAGGCTCGGTAGTTTTAGTTGTGTGAGCATGCGCTTTTGTACCTCTAGTCCCTATGAGTGCAACTGGTGGATCGGTTAGTGGTTGGATGGCTATATGATGAGTATGATGTGACTGTGGGATGTGTTCAGATGGTTTGAATGTGAAGGTAAGAGTTTGCTTGAGATGTGAAAAGGACTATTGGATGCTCAATTTCCGTGGATTTGTCATACATTCTTGAGTTATGAAGGTTTTTGAGAGATTCTTTCGTGTTATTTTATTTGTGGAACAAAGTAGATTTTCATGTCTTGTTGATGAGTTCAGACTAAGGAAGATTAAGTGATTGCGTAGTAGTTATGGCTGTGAAAGGGTATAGAGAGATGTAAGTTTAAGCAGGTGGATTATCACATGGGGGGTAATCTATGGATGTGTGATCCTTATGATATTGTGTGGAGGCTTTCTTTTCTACCATTGGGTATAGGCTTTATTTTCTACCATGGGGGTCTTATATTATGTATTATGATGCCTCACGTGTTGGCCTTGGTGCGGTATTGATGCAAGACAGTAGGGTGATTTCCTACGCATCTCGGCAGTTGAAGACCCATGAGAAGAATTATCCGGTCCACGAATTGGAATTGGTAGCTATTATTTATGCCTTGAAGGTTTGACATCACTATATTTACGGTGTCCTTTGTGAGGTCTTTACCGACCATCGGAGTCTACAATATCTGTTCAAACCTTAAAGATCTTAACTTGCAACATCGGAGGTGGTTAGAGTTGCTTAAGGACTATAATATCACCATTCTATATCATCCCGAAAAGGCCAATGTGGTGGCCGATGCCTTGAGCCAAAAAGCGAAGAGTTTGGGAAGTTTAGCATATCTACCGGCAACAAACAGGCCATAGCATTGGATGTTCAGGCCTTGGCCAACCAGTTTGTTATATTGGACGTTTCAGAGCCCAATTGGGTTCGTGCTTGTGTGGTTTCTCAGTCTTCTCTATATGATCGTATCAGAGAGCGTCAATAAGACGATGATGCGTGGGTGTAATTCATGATTTAGCACAATATTTGCCTTGCATTTTACATACTTTAATGATAAATTGCACTTTGTTTGAGCGTAATGGAGTCTATTTTGTGTGTAGGTGAATTTGAGATGAAAGTAGAGCTAAAGGGATACTTAAACGTCGAAAGTGTGCTGGAGAACGGTGAAAAGGAGAAGCCAGGCAAAAGCCAGCTCGACCAGGCTTTAGCTTGGGAGGCCAGATTAAAGCCAGTCCCAACCAGGCGTTAGCGTGGCGATGCCAGCTTAAAGCCATACCCAACCAGGCGTTAGCGTGGCGATGCCAACTTAAAGCCAGGCTGAGGCTGGCGTTAGCCTGGCGACGCCAGGCCTAGGACCAGGTCCAATCCGAGTTTTAAAGGCTTAAATTGTTTCCCACCTTGACTAGGATTTGACCTACACATTTAGGGCTTGTCCCAAACATATAGATAGACCCAAAAACACCACTTTGAGGGAGTTTTGCGATCGAAGGCAAGGACATCACGTGGATAACTTTTGGAGGAGAAAATCATAGTGTTATTCATCCCTTTTTATTTTCTTTGTAATTTGTTTATGCAAAATACTTGGAAAATTGTTACTACGTAAATGAGTGGCTAAGCACTCTAAGTTCTAAGGTTGTGGTTGACATGACTATTATCGTTTATTAATTACATCTTCGTTCACTTGGATTATCATCTAATGGTTGTTTCTTTAATTCTAGTTTTTTGTTGTGAATTGTTGTAGATACCAATTCACCCTACTATCTATGAATGCTATGCTTGGGAAAGCCGTGTTTAGATTAGAGTAGAATGAGAGAGAGCTTGTTTCTGAACCCGTGGCTCGGGGAAATATTTCGCGTTTAGGATAGCAATATACCTAACAACCTTGCTTAATTAAATATCGTATTATATTCGTTCAAGATAGATTCAATACCTTAGGAATATATGATTGATATATCGTGTGCAGGCGAGTAGTATTGTGGGAACATGATAATCATCTAAACGATCCGGTTAATTAGCAATCATAGATAATCTGGATTAACGAGTGTGACTATTTAACTTAATAGGACTAATAAACCAACCACAACCCTGGAATTTCCATCTCATCTTAAGTAAAATCTTGTCATACAAAATCACATTCTTGATAATTTAGTTGTTATTTTTTAAATTTCTGCAATAGTAGATTAATAGAAAAATATCACTCTTAAATATCTTGGACAATTAATTGATTTTAGTTTACTTAGTTAACGATGAATCTAAGTTTCTGTGGGTTCGACATCCGACTTTTGAGTCACTTTATTACTTGACGACCACGTATACTTGTGTGTGTGTTTGGTCCCAACAGGTGACCCCCATTTGCTTATCCTCAAGGATATAGTTCAACACGGTGATGCCAAGAAGGTTTCTATTGGAGATGATGGTGTTTTACGGATGCAGGACCGATTATGTGTGCCCAATGTGGATGGGTTACGTGAGTTGATTCTTGAGGAGGATTCACAATACTCCATTCATTCGGGTGCCGCTAAGATGTATCAGGATTTGAGGCAACACTATTGGTGGAGGAGAATGAAGAAATACATAGTGAAGTATGTAGCTTGGTGCCTAAATTATCAGCAGGTGAAATATGAGCATCAGAGGTCGGGCAGTTGGCTTCAGAACTTGAGATTACCAATAGAAATGGGAGCGTGTCACCATGGACTTTGTTGTTGGGATCCTACATATTCAGAAGAAATTTGACACGGTATGGGTAATTGTGGACAGGTTGACCAAGTCGACTCATTTTATTCCGGTAGTGACTGCCTATTGTATAGAGCAACTGGCTCATATCCATATCCGCGAGATAGTTTGACTTCATGGCGTACCGATATCCATTATCTCTGATGGGGGGACGTAGTTCACATCGCATTTCTGTAGAGATGTACAATGTGAGCTAGGCACACGGGTTGAGTTGAGTATAATATTTCATCCTAGATGGACGGACAGTCCGAGTGCACCATCTAGATATTAGAGGATATGCTTCATGCATGTGTTATAGATTTCGGAGGTTATTGGGATCAGTTCTTCCTGCTTGCAGAGTTTTCCTACAACAACAACTACCAATCGAGTTTTCAGATGGCTCTTTATGAGGCCCTATATGGGAGAAAATGCCATTCTCTAGTTGATTGGTTTGAGCCTGGAAAGGCTAAGTTATTAAGCACATATTTGGTTCGAGATGACTTGGAGAAGGTCAAGTTGATCCAAGATCAGCTTCGTACAACCTAATCTAGACAGAAGAGTTATGCAGATCGGAAGGTTCACGATGTTGAATTCATGGTTAGAGAGAGAGTCTTGCTCCGAGTTTTACCCATAAAGGGTGTAATGAGGTTCGGGAAGAAGGAAAAGTTGAGCCCTAGGTATATCAGACCTTTTGATATCCTTGAGAGGATTGGTGAGATGGTCTACAAGCTTGCATTGCCACCTTGTTAGTGTGTGGTTCATCCGATGTTCCATGTTTCTATGATCCGAAAGTATTATAGTGATCCATATCATGTTTTAGACTTCATCATAGTCCAATTGGATTAGGGTTTGACTTATATTAAGGAGACGATATCTATCGTGGATAGACAAGTCTAAAAGTTGAGATCAAAGAACATTGCTTCAGTGAAAGTTCAATAGATGGGTCATCCGGTCGAGGAGGCGACCTGGGAGACCGAGCACAACATGCGAAATCATTATCCTCATTTATTCACCACTTCAGGTATATCCTTCTGCACATTCTAGGACAGACGTTTGTTTTAAGAGGGGGAGAATATAACGACCCGACTGGTCGTTTGTATAATTGCGCCTCGTATTCCCTTTTTATGCTTCACACCTGTGTGTTTATGATTTTATGACTTGCTGGGTTGGTTAGTTTCATTCCAAAAATCTTTCGGGCTGATTCAGATCCTTTGAGCCTTGACTTAGAAGCTTAAATTAGAAATATTGGCCAAACTTTAACTTTTGTGAAAAACAATCCTAGGATGGTGTTTTTATGGCTCCGATAGCTTCGTATCGTGATTTCATACTTGAGCATATACCCAAAAACTGATTTTGAAAGTCCTTAGATTGACTTGTGTTCTTTTACCAAAATTTGGAAATTTGAAGTTGAAAAGTTTGACCGTAGGTTAACTTTTAGCTATTGAGCTTGGAATTTGATATTTGGGCTTGGAATAGGTCTGTTACGCTATTTAGAACTTGTCTGCAAAATTTAGTATCATTTGGGTTGAATTGATATGATTCAGACGTCTTGTTGTTATTCTAGAGATTCTTGAACTTTACTTTGAAATTCATGCCTTTTAGTGTTTTATTCGTAGTTTTAGATGTTATTTTTGTGTTTTGATCACGTGAGCGATTTCATATGATATTTTTAGACTTATGTGTATGTTTGGTTTGGAGCCCCAAGGGCTCAGATGAGTTTCAGACATGTTTCAGAGAGTTTGGAACTGAAAAATGCAGAATTTGGTGTCTGGTGCCTCAGTGTCGCAATTGTGAACACCGGGGTTGTATTTGTGACCTTAGCAGGGAAACAATATGTATCACAATTGTGATGCCTGGGTTGCATTTGCGAAGAAGTCTTGGGCTGGGCTAGGTTTGCATTTGCGACGATCTTTGTCACTTTCGCGAGGAAAACAGGGTTCGCAATTGCGAACCCATCTTTGCATTTGTGAGGAGTTCCCAACTATGTCAGTTCTGCAATTGCGAGACTTTCGTCGCAATTGCGAACCCATATCGCAATTGTGATAACTACAGCTTAACATAAGGGTCGGAAGTTAGAATTTCATCACATATTCTCATATTTTGAAATCCCAAACTCAGTAGGAGGTGATTTAGGAGGGGGATTTTCATCTACAAACTTTGAGTAAGTGAGTCTAATCTATTTTCAATCATATTCCATCAATATATCTTAGATTTTAACATCAAAATCATGTGAAACAAAGTGAAAATTTGTAAAACTATGTCAAGTTCATAAAAAATAACAAATTGAGTTTTGAGAGTCGATTTGGATTCAGATAATAAAACTAATAATATATATTAATTCATGGAGTCATGGGTAGTCAGAATCTACTATTGGACATGGGTTTTGACTGGGTGGGCCGCGAGTTGACTTTTGTTGATATTTTGGAAAAAGAGTAAAGATCATAGCTTTATACGTAATTGATTTTCCTTGCATTGTTTGATGATATTAAGTTGATTTTGGTTAGATTTGAGCCGTGCAGAGGCGAATTTTAGGGGAAAAGCTATTTCAAAGGTTGAATTGTCATAGTTGAGGTAAGTATCTTGTCTAACTTTGTGTGGAAAAACTACTCCTTAGGATTTAGGATTGATTGTGTCTTTTATGCTATGTAAAAGTCGTGTACGCAAGGTGACGAGTGGGTACACGGGTTATATGTGGTATTTGACCGGTTTAGGCTACTTAGACTCTTTCCATGCTTTAATTGAAACGTCATAGCATGTTCTAAATTCTCATGGTCAATCTATTCTTACTTGTGTTAGTCTAGCTTTACATGCCTTATATGACTCGTTTAATACCCGTTCTACATTCTACTTGATAAATTGTTCTCATGCTTTAGTCGAACTTGTTTCCCCTTTTATTGTTACACGTGATCCCTTTCATTGTTGATTTTCATTATTTGATGTCATTGTTGCAAGTTATATCTTTCATTGCTATCATTCTTATTTGAAGTTATGTTATCTCTTCTATTGTGAGTTATTTGTATTTAGTTCGTGGTTACACATTATTTTTCTCATTGTTGAGTTATAAGTATTGAAGTTGTGAAAGACGTATCACTTTGAGGTGAAGTTGTCAATTATTGAGATATCTTTCTTCTTGAGAATTTTATATTCATTGCTATTATTGATATTCTTGTACACATTGTGGTGGAGCCATGTTCTATTGTTGTGGAAACATTAATAATGTTGATTGTTGGCAAGTTGTGATATATAGACACTTGTGGTACGAGTTGTTATTGTGATGTGATATTGAAACGCATGCGACGGTATAAGGTGGGACTTATGTGCGTGTTACTTGTAGGGGAACTATGTGAAGCCACGCAATGTGATAAGATGGGCTAAAGTGCGTGTAGCTATTTCGGGCAAAAATATTTTCAAAACTATTTAAATGTAAAGCTCATACGGCGGTATAAGGAAAGATTGTGAATTGTGAATACGAGACGGTACCTCGGCTGTGACTTTGATATATACACGAGGTGGTACCTCGGTTGTGATTCTTTTGTATATGATGCGGTACCTCATTGTGATTCTTGTTGTTTATCTCGTGTTGTAAAGTGTTATTTGGTGGGAACACTTCTTGTTGTTTTCTTCATCATTGTTCGATCAGTTATTGTCCGTATATAAATATTGTGGTTCTTTTCAATTGCTTTCCTTATGTTATCTCTATGCTTACACTCCTTTCGTTAGTCTCTATTATTAACTTGTTTCATATTCTCATTGCTCCGCTTTGTGTTATTTCTTGACATTATGTTTTCTTTCCGCTTATTATATCCTAGTAGGTGTCTTGACCTGGCCTCATCACTACTCTACCGAGCTTAGGCTTGATACTTACTGGGTACCGTTGTGGTGTACTCATACTACACTTTTGCACATCTTTATTGTGCAGATCCAGGTACGTCTGCTCGTACCGGACGTTAGTGATAGACATATAGATACTTACAGAGACTTCAAGGTATGCCTGCTGGCGTCCACAGGCATCAGAGTCACCTTCCTTTACTTTTACTACTATTGTATTTTGCATTCAGACAGTGATGGAGTAGATATTTTAGCTTACTTTGTAGAGCTTATGACTTAGTTCCGCTAATTTTGGGAAAGTAGTTGTTGAGATTATGTTTCAGGAGATTTTATGAGTTTATTAGACTTGTTTTAGTATTTTTGTTAATTATTTCTGTCAAGCTATTATTGAATGTTAGGCTTACCTAGTTGTAGAGACTAGGTGCCATCACGACATCTTATAGAGGAAAATTGAGGCCGTGACAGTCATTGTTCTTTAATTGTAGCCTGCTTTACTTATTGAGAAGTGTAATCATAGCTGAACAATTCTGAAAAGTTTGTTTTGCCTTCTAGGCTAGAGTTTATAGTCTGGAGAGGGGTAGCTACAATTGGGTTACTTGTAGAGGTTAAGGTATTAGAGTTAGTCCCTTTAGTTATTAACTAGTACTAGTACCCGCGCGGATGCGCAACCACTAATCATATCAAATATTTAAGTTATTTGGATTGTATCTAAATAATCTTAAAATTTGTGTTTTCTCAGTAAAAATAGATAATCATTGGATATTAACTACATGAAAAAAATTAACCATTACTTCTATTTTTATTTTTTGATACTGTCACACCTCCTTTTTTACACACCTACCCCGAAGGATAATGTATAAGGGAGTTTTTTCATTTAAAGTGATATTATTCGAAATGGGATTAATTATTGATTTTTAGAGTCGCCACTTGGGATAGGATTGGCTTTTGGTGTCCCAAGTCACCGGTTTAACTTGAATCCCAAATCGAGGAAAATTTTGACTTCCCAGTTGGAGTCTGCGAAACAGAAATTCTGAATAAGGAATTTTGTTGACCCGAGGGAAGGTGTTAGGCACCCCCGGATCCCGTGGTTCTAGCACGGTCGCTTAAATTATTATAATTGGCTAAAAATCTGATTTTAATACATGTTTTAACTTATGTGCTTTTTAACTTTAAACCACTATTATTATTATTTTTAAAGAGAATCGCAACGTCGTAAAAATGCGTCTTGAACCACGTCACATAAATGCACGCACGGTTTTTGACACATTCCAACTTCGTTGAGATTTGGATTTGGGTCACATAAATGTGCACCCGAGTTTAGGAAAGTAATATTATTTACATAACGGTCCTAAAGCAACTAGCGTATTCTTAATGCAGTAACTTGGGCAACAAGTCAGTAAATTAGGACTAATGAGTAAATTTTGAAAATAAAAAAGGGGGGAAAATGAGTGAGTGAATTCTAGAACCTTCCAGCCCCTTTCCTGCCTATAAAAGGCATGCTCAATGCCTTCATTTGCAAGTTTACACACATCTGAAAATTCCAAAACCTCCCAGCCTCCAAATTTCCCTCTCAAAGCAATTTTCAGCAAGTTTAGCCTTAGAGATTTGAATTTTAAATTCAAAAACACAAAACTTGAACTTCTAGAGTTACAAAACTTCATCCTAGATCTGAAATCTGTAGAAAAACAAATTTTTTTTAGCAAAGCTCCAAAAAACTCAATAGAAATTGTTCTATTGTGACTTTGGGTTGAATTTCAAGTAGTAGTATTTGATTGGCATCTTCTAGCTCGGTTTCTAGTGGTTGAAGTCCTTAAGATATTCCTGGTTCAATTTCAACTAAATTTGGGTGAAAATCAATGTGATTTTGGTCATTTTATTGTTGTTACTCTTCTATCATTCCTCCCTGGGTATTGTGGCTTGATTTGGGTTGAAAATTGGCCTTGTGTAAGTTGTGTTATTGCTGATCTCGTTGCTATGATTTACTGAACTGTTGCTGATCTTATTTCTTTCTTGCTTTGCTCAATTCCAGGTACACTATTGTCTCTGATGCTCTAAAGTTTCACTCAATGTACATGAACAATTGTGAAATCAAATGATGAAGCATTGCTACCACATGAATCTGCCTCCGTGTTTCACTATTAGTCTTAATATGTAGCTGTAAATTTCAAATACATATTAGTGTCAATTAGGACTATTTGTAGTAATTAGGACTTTTTGAACTTGTTTTGTAATTAAACTGGAGAGACTTTGGACTGTTGATTATAGGATTGTTAATATGTATTGGACTGTTTGAATTAAACTGTATAGATTGCACCAGTTTTAGTTTTATACTAATGCAACTAGGTAATGTTGGTATAAGTGCCTCTAGAGTTTGCTACTTTAGGTAACAAACATGATCTGTTATTGTTTAAGTGTGTGCTGAAGCTTGTGATAATGAGCTAGGAACTGGCTATAGGTTACTTGTGTGCCAATGTCTCAAAATTTGAAATAGGACACATAATTGACATTAGTTTCAGAATAAATATCATCATTTTCCCCTTATTGTTTGACAATGCCACCCAATTACTGCAAGCAAATAGACTCAGGAGTACACTGGTAATGAAATACAAGAGTAAAGTATGTCATTTGGAATAATATAAGAGTAAATTCATTTAGACTTGATATTAGATATTACTAATGTTAGATTAGATGTGCTCTTTGGGTGAAATGGTAGGTACCTTAGGTTTTTGCTGTTAATTTTCGAAAAAATAGACATATTAATTCGTTAGTGTCATTTTGTTGATTGGATATTCACAACTCTTGGCCTGGTTGTTGAGGCCCAATAGAATGCTGGAAGCTTAAAGTAGTTACTGAAAATTGGACCAAATTTGATAAAAGAAAAATAAAGGAAACACTATTAATTTGGGCCTTCAAGTTAAGTAGCGTGTTCAAATTAAGAGGTTTATCCCTTTTGTTTGAATCTGGACTTGAACTTGAGGCCCGAATTTTATAAATGTTAATTAATTAGGCCCTTTTAGAGATAAAAATAAATAGAAAATCGTAGTTTGCTTTAGGTTGGCCTTTAAATAATAAAATGAGATGAGCCCCACCAAACATAATGCATAAATTGCGGGGCCCTCTTTAAATGGTCATTTTAAAATCCTTAGAATTCGGGACGTGCCATTTAGCAAATTTCATGGCTTCCCACAAAGTTAATAATATGCTAGTTGCATTAGGCCCGTTATGTAAATAATATTACTTTCCTAAACTCGGGTGCACATTTATGTGACCCAAATCAAAATTTCAACGAAGTCGGAATGTGTCAAAAACCGCGGGTGCATTTATGTGACGTGGTTCGAGACGCATTTTCACGACGTTGCAATTCTCTTTAAAAATAATAATAAAAGCAGTTTAAAGTTAAAAAGCACATAAGTTAAAACATGTATTAAAATCAGTTTTTTAGCCAATTATAATAATTTAACCGACCGTGCTAGAACCACGGGATCCGGGGGTGCCTAACACCTTCCCTCGGGTCAACAAAATTCCTTATTCAGAATTTCTGGTTCGCAGACTCTAACTGGGAAGTCGAAATTTTCCTCGATTTGGAATTCAAGTTATACCGGTGACTTGGGACACCAAAAGTCAATCCTATCCCAAGTGGCGACTCTAAAAATCAATAATTAATCTCATTTAGAATAATGTCACTTTAAATGGAAAAACTCCCTTATACATTATCCTTCGGGGTATGTGTGTAAAAAAGGAGGTGTGACAGCTCTGGCGACTTTGCTGGGGAAACAAACCCTGATTTTCCAACATGTTTCATGCTAAATGTGCTAAATGCTTTACCGCTTTGATATTATCTGAATTGTATATATAAACTGTGCCGAAACCCTTCTCTTTTCACCTCTGGGAATGTGCTTACTGGTTGAGACTCCCTATTTTGTTAGTGTCATACCCTGAAATAAAAACAGAGGCTCTGACAAGTTACTAAGCTGGACGATCTTGCGGGTCCCCGGTACGTAGCCCCCTCCTCGACTCGAGTTGTCCGCTCGGGTACACAGTCTAGGACATATACCCAGATTTTGAACCTAGAATAACTTGACTTCATGCCAGACCCCTAGTAAGAATGCTTATTTGCATCACGTGCATTTGACTTAGGGGACTCAACACAGGGGTTGGGTCCGTCTAGGACAAGTAACCTGAAATGAAAAAGACCATTCTGATACATCCTACTTGTTTTTTATGCATTTATTTGCCTCAGACTTGCATGTTGACTGACTTGTGGATCTTGGAAAATTGAGAAAAAGAGAGGAAAAGAGAGAACTAACAGTGAAAAGAGTAATTACCTATTTTAGAACAAAAAATCAAATAGGACTGAAACTCTCCCGAATTTTCGAGAAAATGAAAAAAAAAGGAAAGAGAAAATTGTTTGTGCTTTTGAGAAAATAGTTTGTGAATTTTGAAAAAAAAAGAAAAGAAAAGAAAAGAAAAGAAAAGAAAAAAGAGTCCTGTTTTCAAAATAGTTTGTTTTGTTTTCCCGAACTACGCTGGTTTGATTCTCAATGGATGTCAGATACATAGGCAACCCTCATCGGGTCCAACCTCCCTTTTGCAAAAATAGCCAAAAATACCAAAATTTTTAATTTTTGTCAAAATAAGTCGGGTGATGCCATTCTTGTTTTAAAAAAAAAATCGAATGTCCCCAAAGGGACGCCGGAAGGCTGTTTTTTGCAAGAACAGCCACCCTGAGTCATTTTAAACGGTTGGCAGGCACAACCTTAAAATTTCCCTCCCGGAAGTGCTGAAAGGCCGTATCTGCAAAACCGAGTATTTGTTTGCTTAAATAAAATTTTGAAAAATAGTCACTTTTTCCCTTTTAGGTCAAAATAAATCATTAAAATACTCCTTAGATGTCTTTCTTTCATAAATAAATAAATAAATAAACAGATTTTGAAAAAATTTAGTCCGAAAATATGTTTGCTCAAAAATACAAAATATTTTCGTAAAAGTCCCTCTTTCGAAAATTAAGAGGCAACTTTCAAAGTCCAAGTTTTTATTTTTTTTTGTGTTAGAAAAAGAGAAAATAAATGAAAACAAAAAATATTTCTTTTACTTCTAAAATTCCCTAAGTTCCAATAAAAGAAAAGGAATTTTTAGAAGTCTTTCTTTCAAAAACAAAAAGAAAAATCAGAAATCAAAATCAAAATATTTCCCTTAAAGCATTTCTTTCAAAAATTCCAAAAAAAAAAAAAACAAAAAAAAAACAAAAAAAAGTTAGCTTATTTACCTTATTTGCACGAACTACGCTTGGTCTGATTCATGCGGGGTCATGATACGTAGGCAATCCTCATCGGATTCGACCGAAACCTTAAGAGAAAAGCAAAAAAGAGAGGGAAGAAAATAAAGGAAAAACAAAAGAAGCAAAAGAGCAGAAGAAGATGAGAAAATCAAAGAAAAAATCATGGCAAAAAAAAAGAAAGAAAGAAAGAAAGAAAATGAGAAAAATCAAGGAAAAGAAAGTCGGGATGACGCATGCAACCGTTGCAAAACATGTAGAAATCCATTTAACTGTGTAGGTGCATCACACCCTAATGTGCGATTACCTATCTGTTATTTGTCTCAAACTAACCATTTGTTGCTGTCAAATTCCAGTCAGGTTTATAGAAACAGGTGGTTGGTTTCGTGGTAAACTAGCTTCGCACCACTACTTTACCAGATCTAAAGTTAGTACAGAGATGTCGTCAGAAATGACCTTGCCAACAATCCCTATTTCAGAAGAGAGCCCACTCTCAGGCGTCCCGGCCTCAGAGTCCGCAGCGGCTGAAGAAAATAGAATCTTACGTCCGAGGGTAATGGAGATGTGGGACGCATGGACAAATGGAAAAGAACCCCCGAGTTCCATCCCTAGATTTCCTGAACTGTTCCCAAGACCAACGGGTACCTCTAACGTTCCCATCAGTCATCCAAACATTCCGCTGGGACAGCCTACCATATCCGCTCATTTTGTGGGAGGAACTTCTGAGGTTCGCTCCCAAGCATTCATACCTAGGACAGCTCCTAACATCTTCACTGCTCCACCATCCTTTGCTACAACACAACTCGCAGTCCCAAGACCGGTGTTTGATCCATCGGCCTTCACTTATCAAACTCCTACTTACCAGCCGGAACCTCTGTAATACCCAACATATGCTTACCCTCAGCCACCACCATATGAGCTCATACCAGAAAAAGATCAAACTCCCAATGCTTCTGAACAAGACGAGATGGCGAAAAGAATGAGGAGTCTTGAGAAGAGTTTAAAGAATATGCAAGGTTTGAGTGGGCAAAAAAAGTGTTTCTTATACAGATTTGTGCATGTTACCTCATGTGCATCTACCCTCGGGGTTTAGAACACCAAAGTTTGAAAAGTATGATGGGCATGGCGATCCCATTGCTCACTTGAAAAAGTAATGTAATCAGCTGCGTGGGAACGACAGAAAAGGAGAGTTGTTGATGGCTTACTTCGGGGAGAGCTTAGTGGGCATTGCTTCAGAATGGTATATGGACCAAGACGTCTCACGATGGCACATTTGGGACGATCTTGCCAGAGATTTTGTAAGGCAGTTTCAATATAACATTGACATCGCACCAGACCGGAATTCTTTGTCAAATCTGAAGAAGAAATCCTCAGAAAGCTTCAGAGAATATGCTATTAAGTGGCGTGAACATGCATTGAGAGTGAAACCTCCCATGGATGAAGTAGAAATGGTCACTGTCTTCCTTCAGGCCCAAGAACCCGATTACTTCCAAAACATGATGTCGGCCATGGGCAAGCCCTTTGCAGAGGCCATCAAAATTGGTGAAATGGTAGAGAACGGTTTGAAAACGGGCAGGATTTTGAGTCAGTCGGCCATCAGAGCAACCTCCCAAGCCATCCAAGGCGGGTCTGGAGGAATGGCCAAAGGTAAAAAGAAAGAGGAAACGGTTATGGCAGCATCAGGGGAAGAAGATATCGGGCTCCTAGATCTGTGTTCTCCGAAAGAATCCCTCAACACTACTATCCTCATTCTGATATGGCATATGCTCCCCCACCTTATGCGATTATGAACGCTCAACCCTATGTCGGACCATAACCTCAGGCCAACAGAAATCAATCTCTATTTCAAAGAAATCAGCCTCCTCACCAGAACCACTATAACCCCCGTCCTGCACAGAATAATTTTCCTCCTCGTGAGCCACCCAGGAGACAAACATTCACACCCATTGGTGAACCCTACTCTGATTTATTCCCAAAGCTTGTCCAAATGAGTTTACTGCAGTCGGTTCCTCAAACAAGGCAAAATCCAGCGTCACCTGCTTATAGAGCCGGTGTCAGGTGTGCTTATCATTCAGGGGAAGAAGAGCATGATACCAAAGATTGTTGGACCTTGAAAAGAGTGGTAGAGAATTTGATAGAACAGGGAAAGGAAGTGCTGAGGGATGAGGAGGTCCCAAATGTGACTAACAATCTGTTGCCCGCCCACAATAACGGGCTGGTAATCGGGATAATTTGTGAAGATAGGGAGTTTGATCCAGCCTTGAAAGCTATAATTGCTATCGCCGATGCAGAAAGGAAGCCTAAAACAGCCTCGAAGCAAGAGAAAGGGGAAAAGACGAAGAAAATCGTCGAGACTGAACCAAAGAAGAAGGTTGAAACAAAAGCAGAGGTATTGCCTCCTAAAAATAGAATTCTCTATGTTCCGCGAGGTCGCCAAGAAAAGCCATTGGTTGTGAGTACTCCAAAGAAATTTGAAGTGAAAAAGGGAACACCAATGTATGTACCAAAAGGAGCTTATGTGGTCCGGGGGACAATTAAACCGCTTTGGCTGAATGAGCCAGTGGTTATTAGATGCATGCCACAGAAGCCAATGACAGACCCATCTGCGGTGCCATAGATCTATCAGCAGACAGTGGTTACATACAAGGGTAAATAAATCACGGGAGAACTTCCAGGAGATACCTTTGCTGAAAAATATTCCAATGTACAGGAGGTAAACAATGCCACGTGAAAGCGCTTTCCATCCAAGAAACCTGTGAGTGCTGAGGAAGTAGAGGCTTTCTTCCAGAAAATGAAGATGCCTGATTACGAAGTGGTCAATCAGTTGCAAAAGTATCCTGAATAGGTTTCTATGCTATCTTTGTTAATGAAGTCTTCCGAGCATCAGAAGATCTTAATGAAAACTCTGAATGAGGCGTATGTTCCAGCTGAGACTTCGGTCGAACAGCTCGAAAGAATGGCAGAAAGGTTCTTCACTGTCAATCAAATATCCTTTAGTAAAAATGACTTGCCTCCAGAGGGAGCGGCTCACAACAAAGCCTTACATCTGAATGTCAAGTGTGAAGGTTACTATGTCAAGCGAGTTATGGTGGATGGAGGCTCGGGGGTTGATATTTGCCCGCTCTCCACACTGTAGAGAATGGAAATCGGGACTGGAAGGATTCGACCCAATAACGTCTGTATAAGAGCTTTTGATGGTATTAAAAAGGATACTATCGGAGAAATAGATATGATATTAACCATAGGCCCGGTGGATTTCGAGGTGACTTTCCAGGTGTTGGACATGGATACATCTTACAACTTTCTTCTAGGAAGGCCTTGGATCCATGCTGCGGGGGCTGTACCCTCCACCCTCTACCAAATGGTGAAATTCGAGTATGAAGATCAGGAAATTGTGGTCAACGGAGAAGACGAGTAGTTTATTTATTGGGACCCATCTATCCCATGTTTGGAAGCGAGAGAGGGAAGTGAACATATTGTTTATCAAGCTTTTGAAGTTGTAGTGGCGGATCAGTACGAAGAGGGGAGTCCTTGCCCCCAACCTTTCCTATCCAATGCTGCGATCATGGTGGCAAAGGAGATGATTAGACATGGTTTCAAGCCAGGGAAAGGATTGGGAAAAGCTCTACAAGGAATATCAGAGGCAATAACCTTACCCACGACAAAAAAGTTCTTCGGGATAGGTTTCCACCCTACCCCAGATGATGAAAATTGGGCGGATGAGAGAAAGAGAGAAGGATGGGTCTTGCCACAGCCATTGCCACATCTCTATCAGACCTTGTCAAGCCTAAGTATAGTGAAAAAGAAAATGATGAGGCCTTTACGGCCGAAGAAATTGAAGAAATATGTGGGTCAATGAGAAAAATGCTTTATGAAACCCACATGATTCAGCTGGGAGAAGGCACAAGCACCGCTGAGGTGCTATACATGGGACCAGATACTAAACTTCAAAACTGGAAGGCTACGCCATTCCCAGTCAGGCGGGAGTCCGGGTAGACTTGTCCTTTCACTTTTTCTGCATCACGAGTTATCCCAGGGTGTAACTCGGATGTTTTCTTTAGTTTCCTGTCTTTAAATTCCTGAATGTAAACCCTGTTATCTTCCCGATTCCAAGAAATGAAATCAATATTTCATCGTTCATTTTCTTTATTCTTTCTGATTTTCGCTATTTTTCTCTTTTATTTATTCTTTTCAGTTATAATAATGCGGCTATAAATAACATGACATGCTTGCGGACTTCACGCCCAGATCCAAACACGTTGCCTAACTGTGAAATAATGAACCAAGAACCGGAATATGATGAAAAAGAGGATTTTAGGGAAATAAATCAAGAACTGGAACAATTTGAGAATAAACCTAAGCCAAACTTGAATGATACAAAACCGGTTAACCTGGGAACCTCTGAAGAAATACGGGAAACAAAAATAAGCATTCACACTGATGAGAAAATGCGGGATGCAATAATTCAACTCCTGTTTGAGTTTAAAGATGTGTTTGCTTGATCGTACAATGATATGCCAGGACTGAGTATTGATCTAGTGGCGCACAAATTGCCAATTTACCCTGATTGTCCTCCAGTTCAGTAGAAACAGAGAAAGTTTAAGGCTGATACCAGTGATAAGATCAAAGAAGAAATCACAAAATAGTTGAAAGCAGGAGTAATCTGGGTGGTCCAATATACTACGTGGTTGGCCAACGTAGTTCCCGTGCTGAAGAAAGATGGGAAAACCCGGGTGTGTGTGGACTATCGAGATTTGAATAGGGCAAGTCCCAAAGACAATTTCCCTTTGCCCAACATCCACATCCTTGTTGATAACCGTGCTAAACACAAGATACAGTCCTTCGTGGATTGTTACGTAGGATATCACCATGTGTTGATGGATGAAGAAGATGCCGATAAAACAACCTTCACTATACCCTGGGGTACTTACTGTTATCGGGTTATGCCGTTTGGTCTGAAGAACGCCGGAGCAACCTATATGAGAGCTATGACTGCCATTTTTTCATGATATGATGCATCATAATATACTACATGGTTGGACAATGTAGTTCCCGTGCCAAAGAAAGATGGGAAAACCCAGGTGTGTGTGGACTATCGAGATTTGAATAGGGCAAGTCCCAAAGACAATTTCCCTTTGCCCAACATCCACATCCTTGTTGATAACTGCGCCAAACACAAGATACAGTCCTTCGTGGATTGTTACGCAGGATATCTCCAAGTGTTGATGGATGAAGAAAATGCCGATAAAACAACCTTCACTATACCCTAGGGTACTTACTGTTATCGGGTTATGCCGTTTGGTCTGAAGAACGCCGGAGCAACCTATATGAGAGCTATGACTGCCATTTTTCATGATATGATGCATCAGGAGATAGAGGTGTATGTGGACGACGTGATTATCAAGTCCAGAACCCAGGATGATCATGTTCGAGACTTGAGGAAATTTTTCGAGAGGCTGCGCAAGTATGATTTGAAGCTGAATCCGACCAAATGCGCCTTCGGAGTCCCATCAGGCAAACTTCTGGGATTCATTGTCAGCAAGAGAGGTATCGAGTTAGATCCAACAAAGATAAAGGCTATCCGAGATCTACCTCCTCCGAGAACTAAGAAAGACGTGATGAGTTTATTAGGTAGGTTAAACTATATCAGTCGGTTCATTGCTCAACTGATTACCACATGTGAGCCCATATTCAAGCTATTGAAGAAAGATGCAACAATCAAATGGACATCTGAGTGTCAAGAGGCTTTCGACAAGATCAAGGAATATCTGTCAAATCCTCCAGTTTTGGTCCCACCAGATCCAGATAGACCTCTTTTCTTGTATCTGATGATCTTAGAAAACTCTTTCGGCTGTGTCCTCGGGCAGCACGATGTAACTGGAAAGAAAGAGCAGGCGATCTATTACTTGAGCAAGAAGTTCACTAGTTATGAAGCTAAATACACTTTGTTGGAGAGGACGTGCTGTGCTTTGACATGGGTCGCTCAAAAGTTGAGACATTATCTGCAAGCCCACACTACCTACCTCATAACCAGTTTGGATCCTTTGAAGTACATATTCCAGAAACCGATGCCTACTGGGAGACTAGCAAAATGGCAAATCTTGCTCATTGAATTTGACATAGTCTATGTCACTCGCACGACAATGAAAGCTCGGGCATTGGCAGATCATTTGGCTGAAACCCGGTTGACGAAGAATACCAACAGTTGAGCACATACTTTCCAGATGAAGAGGTAAAGTCAATAGAAGTAGTCCCTGAGTACACTCATGCTTGGAAAATGTTCTTCGATGGGGCAGTAAACGCCAAAGGTGTAGGGATTGGGGCAATCTTGATCTTGCCCACCGGTCAGCATTATCCGGCTACAGCCGGGCTCCGATTTTTCTGCACGAACAACACTGCTGAGTATGAAGCCTGCATCATGGGCATGAATATGGCAATCGACCAAAATGTTGAAGATTTATTGATCATGGGGGACTCAGATTTGATTATCTGGCAAGCTCAAGGAGAATGGGAAAATTGAGATGTCAAGCTTATTCCCTATCGCCAGCATGTGGAAGATCTCGGCAAACAGTTCAAGTCAGTAGAGTTCAGGTACATCCCTCGGTGCCACAATGAGCTAGCTGATGCACTCGCTACTTTAGCCTCGATGCTGCCTTATCCAGGAAATATCCACATCGATCCCTTGGAAATCCAATTTAGGGAAAGACATGGTTACTGCAATGCAGTCGAAGCAGGACCAAATATCTAGCCATGGTACCATGATATTAAGAGGTTTTTGAAAACACAAGAATACCCCGAAGATGCTACTAGAGACCAAAAGAAAACCATTAGGTGACATGCGAGTGGTTTCTTTTTGAGTGGTGAGGTATTGTATAAAAGAACCTCGGATCTCAACTTGTTAAGATGTGTTGACATCGAGGAAGCTGGAAGAATTATGCATGAATTGCACGCAGGGGTGTGCGGACCTCATATGAACGGGTATGTCCTGGCAAAGAAAATCCTTTGAGCCGGGTACTATTGGATAACTATGGAGAATAACTGTTTCAGCTTTGTCCGGAATGTCATCAGTGTCAGGTGCACGGTGATCTGATTCATGCACCTCCAACAGAACTACATCCTATGTCAGCACCTTGGCCTTTTGTCGCCTAGGGCATGGACGTTATTGGTCCGATTGAGCCGAAAGCTTCAAATGGGCATAGGTTCATATTGGTTGCTATTGATTACTTCACGAAGCGGGTCGAGTCTATCACTCTCAAAACAGTCACTAAGAAAGATGTAGTGGATTTTGTGCACTCGAACCTTATCTGTCGTTTTGGCATTCCTGCAACCATCATCACAGACAATGCTGCAAACCTGAATAGTTGTTTGATGGAGGAAGTATGCGAACAATTCAAAATAACGCATAGGAACTCCACTCCTTACCGGCCCAAAGCCAATGGCGCAGTTGAAGCAACAAATAAAAACATCAAGAAGATTTTGAGGAAGACAATTCAGAGCTCCAGACAGTGGCATGAACATTTGCCTTTTGCCTTACTGGGATATAGAACCACAGTGCGCACATCGGTAGGAGCAACCCCATACTTGTTGGTCTATGGAACCGAGGCTGTGATACTGGCAGAGGTAGAAATTCCTTCCCTTCGGACAATTGTTGAAGCAGAGATTGAGGATAGTGAATGGGTCAAAACTCGTCTGGAATAGTTGACTTTAATCGATGAAAAATGGATAGCCGCAGTTTGTCACGGGCAGTTGTACCAACAAATAATGGCCCGCGCCTATAATAAGAAAGTATGGCCCAGAAAATTTGAAGTAGGGCAATTGGTGTTAAGGCGTATTCTTCCTCATCATCAGGGAGCAAAAGGAAAGTTTGCTCCTAACTGGAAGGGTCCATATATCATCAGAAAAATACTGCCAAGAGGAGAATTATACTTGGGTGACATCGAAGGAAATGATCCCGAAGTAGTTGTGAATACGGACACGGTAAAAAGGTACTATATCTAAGCTCGCTCCAGTGATGTCTTTGCGCAGTTAAGATGACGAAGGCTTTTATTCTCGCTACCCAAGCACTACCAACCATTTGCAAACCTTTTGAGCTGGTTACCTTTCTTTGATTACCCTCTTTGGAACCTGGAAATGCTATCGAAAAACAAAAAGGAAAAACAAAGAAGAAAAAAGAAAAAGAAAAGAAAAGAAAAAGAAAAGAAATAAAAGAGAAGAAAAGAAAAGAAAAGAAATAAAAGAGAAGAAAAGAAAAGAAAAGAAAAGAAAAACAAAAAAAAACAAAAACAACAAAAACAAAAGTTTCTTGAACTATGTCTGATTTGATTCCGAAAGGATACGTAGGAAGCCTCTCCCTGGGGTTCAGTCACACCAAAACAAAAATCCCAATTCCCCCAAAAATTGAAACTGGGGCAGATGATATAATGGTTCGGCCATGAGCCTGCCAAAATGGTTCCAATGTTGTAGTACCGCCCAAAATCCTTTTTACCCAAAGACCTTGTTCAAGTCCTTCCGGTCAATTGGCAAGGACGGGGAAGTGGCAAACTTCATTGTTGGAATCTGGTAAATTCAAATTGAGAGAAATAAAATGAGAGAGTCTTATCGGTGAAAACCTTCGGGCACCATAAGGTGAGGGAGTAGAGAAATCGAAAATGAGAGAGTCCGCTTAGTGAAAACTTGCAAAGAGCACTATCGGGCAACAGTGAGTAGAGAAATGAGAGAGGTCGATTAGCAAAAACCCGCAAAGGGTGCTGTCGGCTGAAAAGAGGATATCTCATCACTAAAAGTCTTGGCAAGGTTCCCCGGTTTAGAAATGCGGATCAATGGGTTCACGCAAAGCTGGAAAGTTGGTGCGGGTCGGGCATCCAATCCAATAAGCATGTCATGTCAGTTTGAAGCTAGTATGCACTCCAGATAAGTCCTTCTTCTCCCCGAAAGGGACACTTCTATTTAAATTCATTCTCCTGCTCTCTGTTTACCTTTCCTTGAATCTCTTTCGGCTTAACTCTGATTCCGAAATTATTACAAAGAAAAGGTGGCAGGACTATTTGTTACAGGGCTCTTCCTCGCAAAAGATAAAGGAAAGGACCCAGCCTCAGCGGATGTGTCAAGCCAATCCTGGCTGGTAAAAATGTTGGAAAAGAAAGAAAGTTAAAGATAAAGGTCTGAGCAGCAGAATAAAGTAAAAAGACGGGGCCCTACGCGGGCGGACCATCATGAAATCCTGAAAGTTGAGTTTTGTCAGTTGGAAAGGGGTTCACCCTCAAAGCCAGTAAACAACAAAGTTCCCAACGAAAATGAGGTCGGGATCAAGCAACTGAGATGATCAAGGCCACAAAACCAATCACCGTTTCAAACTAACAATTGTTCTTTGTGTGAAAAATTGAAACAGGTGCAATACAAAGCAACCCTGCAAGAGGCTGGTGCAACCAACAGAAAGAAAATGCGCAAGTGCTGAAACAACTTTGCATCAAATATTCAATGCAAAAGGGAAGTTTCCTCCAAGTTCTTTCCTGCTTTTTATCAAAATAAAGGAAAGATAGCAAAAGAAGAAAATCCCAAAAGAGGATAGTTTAGAATTCCCAATATCAACCTGGTACTTTGTTAGCCAACATTAGGGCTCCAATCCCTGAGTTGAGCGTTTCACCTTTAGCCAACATTAGGGCTCCAATCCTTGAGTTCAGCATTTTTTCCTTTAGCCAATATTAGGGCTCCAATCCCTAAGTTGAGCGTTTGACCCTTATCCAACATTAGGGCTCCAATCCCTAAGTTGGGCATTTTTCCCGTTAGCCAACATTAGGGCTCCAATCCCTGAGTTGAGCGTTTCACCTTTAGCCAACATTAGGGCTCCAATCCCTGAGTTTAGCGTTTCACCTTTAGCCAACATTAGGGCTCCAATCCCTGAGTTGAGCATTTTTTCCTTTAGCCAATATTAGGGCTCCAATCCCTAAGTTGAGCGTTTTCCCTTAGCCAACATTAGGGCTCCAATCCCTGAGTTGAGCGTTTTTCCCTTTAGCCAACATTAGGGCTCCAATCCCTGAGTTGAGCGTTTTACCCTTAGCCAACATTAGGGCTCCAATCCCTGAGTTGAGCATTTTTACCGCTAGCCAACATTAGGGCTCCAACCCCTGAGTTGAGCATTTCCCCTTTAGCCAACATTAGGGCTCCAATCCCTGAGTTGAGCATTAGGGCTCCAATCCCTGAGTTGAGCGTTTTTCCTTTAGCCAGCATTAGGGCTCCAATACATGAGTTGAGCATTTTTTCCTTAGCCAACATTAGGGCTCCAATCCCTGAGTTGAGCATTTTTTCCTTATCCAACATTAGGGCTCCAATCCCTTAGTTGAACATTTTTTTCCTTTAGTCAACATTCGGGCTCCAATCCCTGAGTTGAGCGTTTTTTCTTTAGCCGGCATTAGGGATCCAATCCCTGAGTTGAGTGTTCTATCTTTAGCCAACATTAGGGCTCCAATCCCCGAGTTGAGCATTTTTACCTTTAGCTGACATTAGGGCTCCAATCTCTGAGTTGAACGTTTTCCCTTTTAGCCAACATTAGGTCTCCAATCCCTGAGTTGCGCCTTTTAGACATAGGGCCTCCAATTCCCTCATTTTTTCCATCATAGATAAGTACAATTCTTGAAAAAAAAAACAAAATAAAAGAAAAGAAAAGAACGAGTTTAGATTTTTATTGCAAATAACTCACAAAATTTTCCTAGTGAAAACTGGGGCAGAAAATTTCGTTCGTTTGTTTGTTTTGTTGTCTGAGCAAGTTTGACCCCGAGGTACAGGATTCGAGATGACCTACGGGATGAGTCTCAACCCAGAATAAAGGAAAGAAGAAAAGAACAAAAGGAAATGAGCTCAAACATTGAAGCAAACAAAAGTGCGGATTGCTCAAAATCTGATTAAAGACACAAGCTCCGGAAATCCTGTTTTGACTCAATGCTGCAGAAAGAAACAAACACCTACAACTTGCGAGCATCAAGATTCAGATCAGAGTCCACAGCAAAATCAGTTAATACTCAAGATCAAGTTTCAAGAGAATTATAGATAGGAATCTTGTAACTCATAGTTGATAGGCACAGCTAGCTTAGCTTTGATTTTTCTTTTGGTGTAATAAGGAGGTCTGCAAGCAGTAGCAGCAGCAACAACAATGAAATCACAGCTCCTGGCAGTCCCAGCTACCAAACCTTCCAGATCTACACTGACCTGATTCCTTTATATCCGAGGATATGTAGGCAACCTTTGAAGCAAGGTTCGGTCAGATGGTTTTCAAAAATGCTTCTCCTGGAGTGCTGAGCTGGCAAAAAATCCTTCATGGTGCTCATTTATCTTTGCCCGAAAACCCTTCGTGTCTTCGAGCAAAGAGGGGCAGCTGTGAGCACGTGATTTTTTCCACGCTTAAATTACTCCTATAGAATTCATTATAATTAGGAATTTTCTTTTATTATTTGAATTTTAGGAATTAATTGCATGATTTTGTGTTTTGTTTGTGCATTTTTATTAATAAAATTCAAAAAATACAAAATAGCATTTAGGTTCTAATTTTAGCATTTTATTAGTGAGTCAATATTACAAAATAGAAGAAAATAACAAAATAGTCATTTTACATTTTTGTTTAATTTTTTCTTCTTTAATTGGGATTTAGTTAGTGTTAGGAAAATTAGTTAGTCTTTGTCATTTTTTTTTAAGAAAAACAATAAAAATCAAAGAAAGGATTTGAATTGAAAAGATTTAAATTAAATAAAAGAAAAGGAGTTAATTGGGAAGAAATTAAAATAGGGGCATCAGGCCACCCATTTTTGAGCCAAAATTGAGCCTAAATCCTCTAATTCCCTTGAACAACCCAGGCCCAAACCCCAAACTACCCGACCTGCCCGGTGGATAAGCGAAACGATGTCGTTTGGTGTCAATATATCCAAGCCGTCCATACACTCTAATCCAACGACCACTGTTCAATCGTGACAATTAAATAAAAGTGTCTTAAAATCCTAAAAAACGTAAAGACCATTTGCTTCTTCCTCGTACCCCCTGCAGCTTCGCCGGCTCCGCCTTACGCCGCCGCCAGAAATCGCCTCACGGCGGGGTCCGGCGTTCAATGACGCCCAAAATTACACCATCTCCTCTCATTCACCTCCCCGTTCCATATCCATCATTGATTTTCTCCAAATCTCACCCAAACACCTCGAATAAGCCAAACCCACGGCGGCGCCACCACCGTGCACGGCGGCGCCACCACCAAATTACCCTTATTTAATATCATACACTCCCCTCACTCTCCCCTTCCAAAATCTATAAATAGAAACCTTCGAATCCAAGCAAAACCCCTTTAATTTTAGATCTAGGGTTTCAAGAGCGGCACTGTTTTGGACTTTCAAGAACTCGAGTGATTTTTTAATTAATGTTATATGTTTTATAAACATGTAATATTAATTAAAAAATCAATTTCGATAAATCAACCAAAATGAAGACCAAAAGAAAAAAAATCAGTCAGTGAGTTCCTTCTCTTTTGATTACATTTCTTGTCTGATTGATCCGGTTCTCATTTTTTAACTTCTAGTTTAATTTTCATTTTTTTTTCTTTCGATGTTGTTCGATTCTGTCCTGATTGATTGTTTGAATTGGTTCTGATTTTTGTTTGATTGTTGATTAATTTTGGTTATTTGTTTGTTCTGATTTTCTGATTTTAGTTTAATTTTATTAGATTAGGATTTATTCTGCTTTGATTGTTGTTCCTTTTCTATCTTTAATTCCTATGTTTTGATTTAGTCATTGTTTGATTTTTATTGTTTGTTGTTGGTGTTTCAATCAGTGATTCCATGATTATTATTTTTTAGTTTTAATTAGTTTAATCAGTTGGTTATAGCTGATAGTCTTCAACTAGGACAAAATGGGGTTGGGGTTTTAGCTAGGTTAGTTCAATAATTTCAGATTGAATTCAGGGTTAGTTTGGGTACTTAGGGTTGCATAGGAAGGTTGTAGTTAAATCTAGAACCCTCTAGAGTCTTCTAAATAGGGTCTTAGTTTAAATTTCAGCAATTTTAGGGTAATAACTTAGGCAACAAGTCAAGACTTTATGACTAATGGGTCAATTCTGAAAATAAAAAGGGGAAAAAAATGAGTGAAGGTATTCTAGAACCTTCATGCCCCTTTTCTGCCTATAAAAAGGCATGTCTAGTGCCTTAGTTAACAAGTTTGGAAACCCTGAAAAATTTCCAAAAAAGTTTCAATCTCTGAAAATTCCCCAAAATATTTCCAGCTTCTAATTTCCCCCCAAAAACCATTTCTGCAAACCTGAGCCCCCAAATTTGAATTTCAAATCCAAAGAAGTTCAAAATCTGAATTCTTATAGTTCAAAACTTCTTTTAGATCTTAATTTCTTCCAAAAAATACTAAAACAAACGAAAAATACAGTCGAAAACTCCAAAAAACACTTTTTCATTGAATTCTCTAGGTTAATTTTGAGTTCTAGGCATTGATTCTCATCTCTCAGCTTGATTTTTAATTGCTGACAACTTCAGAAGTGTCCTGGGTTCACATTTGGGGTTAGTTTTGGGTATATTTGAACTATTTTGGATGTTTCATTGATTAAAAGTGGCATTGGTTGGTTAATATGGCTTCCTGAACTTGTGAACTTCTGATTGCTGTTGTTGGATTATTGTGATACTGCTGAGTTTTGTTGCTGCGATTTAAATTGTTGTTGACCTTCCTCTTTTCCTTGTTACCTTACACTTCCAGGTATTTGTTCCTATGCCATTGTACTGATGCTGATTTGAAGTGGAGATGAATAGAAATCTGATAGTTTCAGCTTCATTTGAATTAAATCCATTATGTGTCTACTGATGTTTAAGTTCAGATTCATCTTTCATTGTGTTAAAAAACGTGTATATAGATCTACTTGTCGTAGTTAGGGAACTGTCCTGAAAATAGATATTGTTTTCAGATTTAGTGACATCTTCATTGGAATTAATTTGGACTATATTGGACTGTGGACTACTAGTTTATGGTTGCTCATTTAAACTTTAGCCTTAGTACACCATAGTTTAATTGCTTATGTTAGTTTAATGTTCAAAACAGGAAGTATAGTGAACGTGAGTACGAGACTTTGATAGTAGATGCTAATCTTGTTGATTCAGTAAGCCTTATGAATATTTGTAACAACCAATAAGTTAGAACCTTAACACCTTACCGCCTGTCATTTTCAAAGAGGCTCAGGCCCAATTATATGTCAATTGACCCATAGCCCATAACTAGACAGCTTCTTATTGGGCCAGCTTGAAGGCCCAAAACACTGAAAGCTTCATTGAGTCTACTTTGTGTAAATTCAACACTTACCTGAATACCTTAGTATTGATTCATTAGCATGCTAATTAATTAGGGCCTTTTCTTTCATTTTAGAGACAAATACATAATAGAAATTTATAGTGTGCTCTAAGATGGCCTTAAATAATAAAACGAGATGAGCCCCGCCAAACAAAAATGCATACATTGTGGGACCCTCTTTAAATGCTTATATTAAAAATATCTAGAATTTGGGACGTGCCGTTTAGCGAATTTCACGGCCTCTCGCAAAGTTAATAATACGCTAGTCGCTTTAGGCCCGTCATTTAATAATATTACCTTCTTAAAATCGGGTGCACATTTATGTGACCCAAATCCAAATCTCAACGGCGTAAGAATATGTCAAAAGCCACGGGTGCATTTATGTGACGTGGTTCGAGACGTATTTCAACAATGTTGCAAAGTCTTAAAAATTAATTTAAAAAGCGGTAAGTACTTTAAATTGCACTTTAAGTTGGAACATGTGTTAAAATCAGATACTTAGCCATTTATAGTAGTTTAAGCGACCGTGCTAGAACCACGGGATCCGGGGGTGCCTAACACCTTCCCTCGGGTCAACAGAATTCCTTACTTAGAATTTCTGGTTCGCAGACTCCAATCTGGAAGTCGAAATTTTTTCTCGATTTGGGATTCAAGATAAATCGGTGACTTGGGACACCAAAAGCCAATCCTATCCCAAGTGGCGACTCTAAATAAATAAATAAATAATTCCATTTCGAATAATGTCACTTTAAATGGAAAAACTCCCTTATACATTATCCTTCAGGGTAGGTGTGTAAAAAGCAGGTGTGACAGATACCATTCTTGTCGGTGTCATTGTATCCTAAAAATAGTCAGGAAGCAAAATAATAACTCATATTTATGGCAAAACAATCAAAGGTTGAGACAATGAATGACTCTTACTAACTCTTTTACTACTACTTGAACTCTTATTTGGTGTGTCGATATTAAAAATATTTCTTTCTTAAAATTTCAGTTTCTAAAATATTATTTTCAATAATAATATTATTCTTAATTCAAAACTCATTTTAGTTGGCTATCTAAAAATATAAAAAATTCTTTAGCTAATAATTTTTTTTACTCTATTTTGATATTTGACATTAACCATGTTAAATATCTGGGTTATTTGAATTATATGCAAATAATCTTAACATTTAAACCTTAAAATAATTATAGATAATCGTAAGATATTAATTAAGACACACTATATGAAAAAAGACTAATATTTTTTTTAATTCTCGTAGTGATAATTTTATTTTGCACTATTCTCATAGGTCTCATTGGAACCTAAAAACAACTACAAAGGGAAATAACAACTCATATTTATGGCAAAGCACAAAGGTTGACACGATATAAATGATTCTTTGATTACGACGTGACTCTTATACTACAACTTGAACTCTTATTTGGTATGATTTTATCTTTCAAAAAATATTTTTACTTTAAAATTTCAATTTCTAAAACTTTATATATATTATAATAATAATTATTTTTATAATGATGCAAGTGAAGATATTATCCTTAATTTAAAATTCACTTTAATCGGCTATCTAAAAATTTAAATGATTCTTTGGCTAAATTTTTTCAGTATGACTCCACTTTAAATTTATCGATATCTCTAGCCCCCGAATTTGAATTTTTAATACCCTATATATACAAAAAAAAAATTGTTCTTTGAATCATTAAATGTTAAATTAGTTGATTATTATTATAAAAGATTGCATATATTGTCTTAAAATTATCAAGTAGTTTATTTTTCGATACCATACTTGGCTTAACCTCAATGCAAACTACTCAAATTACATTCCAATTCAAATTCGACTATCATATCAGTTTGTTAGATATCCTTGTCTTATAATCAGTTTGTTAAAAAAAAAATTCTAAGATATCCTTGTCTTATAATCTATATATTTGAGTTGAAAAAAATATATTTGAAATCGATGAGATTAACTTTCAAATTTTTTATACTCAACAAAGATGAAACATAAGAAGAAATTTGTTGTCATTTTTTATTTTTCGTTTTTAGATCTTTCTAACATTTTTTTAATATTTATTTTCTTTTATCTTATTTTTATGTGATTATTTCCGTTGTTACAAAAAATTAATTTATTTCACTATAAAAGGATGAGTTTTAATAAAAATTATCTACATATGAACTTTAATTATATTTTTAGTCTTTGGTTGAAATTATTTCATATTTTTCTTTTGGCTTTATCTAATCAGCCTAAATAGGTGCTCACCCGACCACTTAAATTAAAAAATTGAATGATGTGTAATTTATATATAATCCATATATAATATGTGTATTGTGTGTTGTCGGTATATCATCTATTTATATTAGCTATAAAAAATAAATAATAAATATAGCCGAATATTATGTAAATATTCCATAAAATTTCGATTTTTTGAGTTTATCCATGATATAACTTCTATTATAATAATTTTAAAATTCTCTACTAATGTTCAAAAATATCTTATCTTTTTGTTATCTTTGAATTAAAAAAAGTAAAGAGATTTTTCAAAATAATTTGTTTACATTAAAAAAAATCACGTTATACCAATTTTTTCTTTATATATACTCTTTGTTACACTTAAAAGTCGCTATACAAAACTATCAATCAGAAACCAATTTATCTCTTGTTGAGTTTGAAAAAAAATATTTCACATAATCTAATGATTCAAAATTAATATTCTTCAATAAAAATATTATACCCTTGCAATATTAGCTTGACTACAACTAAATGAAGGGGTTTCAGCTTATATCCTTCAATTCCTTGAATGTACTAAATTGAAATTAATGATAGCAATTGTATAGCCAAAGTTTTGTTATTTGTTTGATGTCCATTTATGCAAATTGACTCTTCAAACAAATAATCTTCAAGAAGAAAAAAGAAACAACTTTTTTTAATATTGACTGATTTTGTGATGTTTCTTTCTCCAGCATGTATGTTTACTTTATTATATATGTAAGTAAACTTTTATTGATTTTGTAACTCTTTTTTGTTACTTAGATAAACATAGGCGTGTACCCTAATTACATTTATTTTAAAAGAGTTTCATTTTATTCAAATCTAGCTACGGTGTTTCAAAGAACTATACTTATAGAATTTTAAATGTGAAAGAATTTTATAGATATATGGAGTAGTTTTTTTGTTTGTTGCTAGAGCCGAAGTAGTATTTAAATAATTATAAAAAATAAAAAAAGTTCCTAACATGATTGCTTATGATCATTAACCGAATTAAGTATGTGTATATATATATATATATATATATATATATATATATATATATATATATATATATATATATATAATAGTCAAATATAGAATAAAGTTACCATGCATATACTATTGACACTATATATATAGAATATAAATATAGATATATAGATAGTATAAATAAAGGATAAAAATAATCCTATAGGCATAGTTAAGGGAATTTCTAAGTCTTTTCCTCTATTAAGTAGTATCACACTCGTAGAGATTCTANAGCTTGCCACTTGGCTTAACCATAATGTCAATTATATATGATAACTTTTTTGCTTTAATATATATATATAGATTTGTCAACTAAAACCGCCTTTTAAAGTTAGTGAAATTTTGAGGCAAATCCTACGAGGTTAGGTCATAATTTTTACTCCCTTAGGTAAGGAGATTTTGTCTGAAATACTTAGATTAAAGAATCAAGTTCTTTAACATGCGAAAATTTGAACAAGACACAATTCACTCTCCCCCTATGTCTAGCTACAAGCTAAAATAACATAAAGAAATTGACAGAGACTTTTTGCTTGCTCTAAACTGTCATGTACAAGAGAAATAGTACTTAAGAAATCAAGATTAGTTAGTTGTTAGTGAAATTAGTTGAAAATTCATCTACAACAATTTGTCTAATGCGCATAACCTCCCAAAACTTTTTAAGATATTTTACCCCTTGAGGTTTGAGATTCTACATGCATAGGCACTACCAGATAAGTGTTTTATTTTTACCCACACGATATTTTCTCCATCTGAATTGTAAATGTGTTGCGGAAGAGACGAACAACAAAATGTTAAACAAGAAAATTAGCCACATATATCTTCAATAAGTATTATTTTCTAATTACATGGTGCTTCACAAGAGTTTAATGTCCTCAATCTATTAGTATCCACCATGACCTGCAAAATATTTCTACAAGTGTTAAAAGAATGAATACTAACTACAAATTGCATGCAACCAAGTTCCAGATGATCCCTAGCAAGTCATAACCATACAAGATATGAATTATACATTGAGTGAGCTGTGAGATCATGAACCTGTCAGATAGAGATGCTGTTGGGAATACCACGACAGGTAACACCCGGACCAGAAGTAGGTAGCAGCAGTTCATATGGAGGAATGCCAGCACCACTTCGGTTTTTAAGACGATTATCCTTGTTTCTTTGGTTGATGGTATGTTCTATCTCCTCTAATTTGGCACAGAATCTTTCAGAAATCTTCAAAACTTCATGATCATTTAAGGAGAATCTTTGAAGTTCGTGCACCTGATGCAAGTATTCCTCATCTGCTGAATGAGTCGACAAGGTATCTTGAACAGCCATCACTTTAGTAGCTTGGAGTTGAGTAGGCAAAGATGCCAGAAAAGTGAACTCAGGGTGAAGAATAAAGTTCTCATAAGTGGGATCATCTTCACTTGGGATGAGCTTTCGCATAAGGGTAGGACGGTTAGGTACATAACCTCCAAAAGGGTACTGCCCAAAGTTTATTGCTGCATGTTGGCCTGAGGCAATCCAAATCATTATGGTGAGTATGCCAGACAAGTCTTCTTTAGTAACAAGCTTTGGCCACCAAGGCTCATCTTTCTTGTCAGGGTGTCCCTTGTTCTTGATCTCATTCCACCACCCTTGGAGCTCAGCATCGGAAGTGACAGAATTAGGCTCGGAATAGTAGTGCTCAACATACGACTCCACATATTCTTTTATGGCAGACCATATGAGAAGGCCGTCTGCTGCATAAGGGTAGTCTTCAATCACAAGTTTCACCCCCAAAGGCATTGATGGATCCTCCACGGCCATTCCCCTTAAAAGCAATCAACAATGTGTTTATTAGTTGAGAAGTTGCAATAATCAGATGAAACAGTAAGGGTCAATCCAAGCTTGAGCATACAAGGCAAAATAGTTATAGTTCAAGGTTTAAAGAGATGTCATGCTTTAGAAAATTTACCTTCTTATTAAATCTGAAGGCAGAGCTTCCATATCAAACCGCCACATGCTCTTGTAAGCTGCAGAGCTTATTTCCATTGAATATCTTCCGGGGCTAAAACATGCTTCAATAACTCCACCCCCGTTTATCAAACTCTGCCTCGCAAGCGCATTGATTTCCAGTGTGTAGCGCATATGTGGGTGAAGTAGCTTGTAAATTGGGTGCATAGAGCTAAGATGCCTATGGGTTGCAATGATATACGGTTCCATACAAGCATGAGTCCTTAACCTGAGAATTCAATTTTACATGCACAGTGAGATCCCTGGCTGATAGGGTCAACAAAGCTAGAGAAAACATTTCTGCTATGTCTTTGCAATCGTCCAGTTTCAGTTTCAAATCTATTTCAACACATGGTCAATGTCAAAGTGCCCAAAGGAGAAGATTATTAGATATTATGAAAGCACAATGAGAACTAAGATTGGAAGAAAGCTACGTAAATATGTATACAAAAAAAGAGAAAAAAAGAAAAAAGAGAAGGGCTCTAAGCTTACCAGTGGTTCACCAACTGATGAATGCCAGCATCATTTGAACAAACATGTGCTTTGGCTAGATTCCAGATCCAGTGACTGGTAGAATCATGTCCATGGGTGAATATACGCTTGTTCCTAGGTGAAGAAGGTGTTGGAGGCAGTGAAAGTTCAACGATAATCGGCTTTAGAACACCTCTGGATGTGTGGAACAGAAGTGTTCGTGATGCATATGCTTTCCTCCCTGGCAAGGAGTTCATCTTCCCGATAAATGGCAAAAGCATGTCATGATAATCAAGTATAAACAATCTCTTGTCTTCAATTGCCTGAGCAGAAAATTAGAGCTGGTTTAAACATGAAAAGAGCCACCACAAAATAGATTTCTCAAATAACACTTTGGAGAAGGATCAAGAGAAAGTGCATGAATGCCACAACTTTAAGCAAAAAAAATTCTATTTCTGTGAACACTTTTTGTAGCAACTTTTCTCCAATTGAAACTTGGTATGCTAATGAGCTTATCATTCAAATGAAAAAAATCCTCTAAAGAAGAATCAGATACTTCTGTCTACCTAAACTCACTGATATACTATTAATTCATTGATATCCATAAACTCTTTAAATATATAGGCCACTGGTGATTATAAATCAACAAAGAACCAACACGAGAGAAATCAATCTGTCACTTATCGTATCCTACACGGAAACACTGATCACTGTGTTTGAGAAACTACTAGCAGGTGCATGCATAGCCAGTCTGGTGAATTCAGTTTCCTGGTTAGAGCAAAGCAGCAACAAAGCATACTGGAAAGTTATTACCTCTTCAACAGTCAGTCCATTAAGCTCTTGTTCTATAAGATCCCTGGTAATAGCTGAATCAGGGGGGCCATAAACAGCTGGATCTAGTTTGCTAACAATCGGAAATTCCTGTTGAATACCCGCAAGCTTACTTACTGAATGTCTAAAGAAAGCTTATAATTTATTTAGTTCAAAAGTATTAACAAAAATTACCCTCAAAAGTTCAATATTCACAGGGTTAACCCCTGCTAAAGCTTGTCGCGCAAACTCATTATCTCGCAACCAAGCAAATCTATCCCCTGTGTAACAAAAATCAGAAAGATGCAGAGTTTATGAAATAATACTCCAGAAACTACAGTCGGAAAGAAATTAGAGAGAGCAGGTTTCTGATGGCATATATCGTCAATCTTGTGAATAAAACAGGATTCCTCAGTCTCAATAATGCTAAATGATACAGCTAAAAACATATACTGATGAAAAAGTAATTTAATATGTGTGCTTACGTTTGATTATAGCAGGAATCTCATACTTGAGCAACCTTTTGCTGACAGAAAATACTTTATCCAAAGTATCAGAAAGAAATTTATTCTTCTGTGAATGATCATCATCATTCAATTCAAACCCATCGTTATAGAGTTTATCGATGTCGGAGAAGTTTGTGAAGGGAATGTCTGAGCTTGACAGTGTAGCAGCAATTAGTGGTACCAGGTTATGTAACAGAGCTTTCAACCTTCCAGCAGAAAAAGTATTTTGCTTAATTTCTTCAAAAGTTTCATCTCTAGGGACATAAACTGGATGAGGTTTCTCTATTCGACTCTCTGCTAGTGGATCTGTCAGCATCCAAAGATCAAGAAAAAAGGTATGTTACAGAATTGAGGCACGAAAATTTTACTCCTCAACAGATGTCTCAGTACCTGTTTTAGTTGGACTTCTACCAGTCCGACAACGCCTAGGATAAGGTCTCTCTTTGCCACCTATCAGTGGCCTAGCAAGATCCTCACTTTTGTCGGGGTTGCCTAAATCATTATAAACATCATAATCATAGATTCGTTCATGTAGATTCCTCTCTCCTTTCCCAGTTCCACGAATGATCAACAAGTCTTCACGTCGAAGATCCTTGATGCCAGGTGGTGTTTCAGATGGTAGATACGCCTGCTATAACATGCAGGGGCATCCTTGATCAAGCACCATTATCTGCTTTACTAACGAAATAAAATCATTTAAAAGTATGTCGCTTACCTGATTTTGGAAGATAATTCTACTCTCTGGATTATCTTTTCGAGAGTGAATCCATGTATTAGCACTAAAGAATATAGGGCCTTCATTAAAGTTATGAACAACAATCTGCACCAGGTGTATCTCTTTGTCAAGGAAATTGGTAATAATGATAGCTCCAGGACGTCCAAAATCGCGTGGTACTCTGAAATTGGCAGCATATTCAACTATATTTGGATGGTCCGAAGGCTTGGACAACCAACCTCGCACATAAGACTCCGCAATCTTTCCCGACTTGGTAACTGTGAGAAGAAAATAGTGTTAGTATAGTACTCCATTAACCTTAGAAGACTACTCATGTAAAAGTGTCATGTGGAATGGAGTTGATGCACTATAGTCCATTCCATCAGTCACAATAAATGGATTCATTATGCACTAAGTGCTGTGTTGTCAATTAAAGTTTTCACTACAGGAAACAAGACAAATGAACCAAAAGGCACCCAGAAAAGCTAAACAAGAAAGGCACAAAAGAATGAACATCTCATGCAACAGGTGTTTACACCGACCCATATTAACTTATCATGGTTAAGTGATTGAACATGTCAGAGTGTATATTAATTAACCATGGCTAGCTAAATATAAGTTTATGTGCAAACAAATCTTAAGCATCTATTATAGCCTGTTTGTCCAAGCTTCTCCAAGTTCAAAGCACTTCTTTTATCAAAAAAGTGCTTTTTTCCAAATTTAAAGTGTTTGGCCAAGCTTTTAGGAGAAAAGTGTTTTTGAAGAGAAGCCGAAAAAAATAACTTCGTCCTGAAAGCACTTTTTTGAGTAGCACTTTTGAGAAAAATACAATTAGAAACACTTTTTAAAAACTTGGTCAAACACTAGTTGCGGCTTAGAAGTACTTTTTAAATTAATTAGCTAAACACAAACTATTCTCAGTACTTTTGAAAAAAGCATTTCTGATTTTTCCAGCTTGGCCGAACGGGCTATTAGTCATGTGCAAAAGTGCGGGTAATTTTTTTTCCTTCATGTTGCTCCACCAACGAAGCAAAAATATTATTTTGAGAAGATTGAAGGTTTTCTCTTAGTTCATAGTTTTTTTTTTTTTTTTGGTGTGGGGATTGGGGGGATGGGGGGAGGAGGGAGTTGCTATACCCTTGCTTTAGTCAATGAACCAAACCAAACCTATAAGCAGCAATCTAGACAGTTGGAAATAAAGTTGAGAAGTTAGATCAAATGAAATACATAAACTATCGAACTCAACTCATACAATAATAAAGTCAAAGAATCAGAAATCACAGACACTACCAAACGCAACAAGTAAACTTTATGCAGAGAGATTTGTATATCCAAGAAAAATTACAAACCAGGATCAATGTCTTCACTAATGAGCTGAATCAAGATTCCCCTTCCAATCCCATTCATTAAAGATTCCCACTGATCTTCAATCTTGTCTGTGATTTTCTCCTTCATTTTCTTCCTCAAAGTAATCACTGCTTTCACATCAAGATTCCCACTTTTGCCAGAAGAAACCAATTTACTCTCCTCAGCAGATTTCTCCACAGTCTTTTTGTTATTCCCACTTTGGATCACAGCTTTAACTTGTAATATACTTCTTTTTGACATGAATTTCCTCCGGCCGCCGGTGATGATCTCCGGTGTCCGGGCGGTAAGGACATGTTGGATTTCTGAGCTGAGTGCAGTGGATCTTGGTTGAGCTGTAAGCATCATTGGAATTATTCACACCTCCACGTACGTTGAAAATTCAAGACAATAAGTTGATCAAATGAATTATAATTGTGTAGATATTATGTATGGAGGGTGTGACACATTTGAGATATATTTTTCCAACAAACTTGTTAGTACTACTTACAGTTTTATTGAGTCATTTAAGTAACAGTCGTATGTGATGTGTCATAAGAAATATTTTTGAATATTCAATGACTCAACTGGATCATCGTCAACTATTTTTAAGTCCTTCTTTTCTTGCCCTGTAGTGCTTACAAATAACTTTGAACCTTCAACTTGTGAAAAGTTTATTTACAACATTACTGTTACAACAACGATTGCTAACACCTTTAGAGGAGTGAGGAGCAGTGGCGGAGCCAAAATTTTTATCGAAGGGGATGTCAAAATATAAATAATTAGATATATTGAAAAAATCAAAGGAAGTCAATGTATAGTAAATATACATAAAATAAATAAATTATCTAGCAATATAATGTAATTTTTCAGCGAAGGGGTACCGCTCGACACCCCTTGGTTCAATGTGATTCTGCCACCGGAAAGGATGCTAGTTGTCATTTACAATATTGAAATTAAAAAAAATATTCTTTTTAGATCTTTTTTGCGCAAAACTAATTCTCTCATATGTAAAAAGAAAAAAAGAGATAGGATCATAAAATTAAAAGTCAATTTGTAAAGACCTAAAAATAACACTTTGCTTCTAAGCAAGTTAAAATAAGTTATATGAATTATCACTGTTCATGTTACTTTATTAAGCAAAAAGTAAATAATATAACTTCTAATTTTAATCAAGTAGGTTAAAGTCAGCATATCCTGCTTCAAATTCGAATATACAAGACGTGTGTTAGTTTTATATATTCCACGCAAACAAAATTTAAAATTAAGGTATTTGATAAAATGCGGGAGCAGAGGTTGGTGGAGATATATCTATAGTTTTATTTTTATTTTTACATCCTGTTAAAAACTGTGGTTATAGATGCAAACACAATAATGAAGCATTGTGCAGCTGAATGTCATTTAACTCCAATTTCTTTCAATGTGGCAATTATTTCCATTAATACTGTGGCAAGCCTATTGGGGCATGTGAAGTGGAAAATGCATGTGGTGGACCTGCTTAGATTTTTGTTGTCATTTTAAATTGGATTAGTTACATCGTATAGCAAAGGTTGATATCTTATTTATTTTAAATAAATATTATTTTATAACTACTTTTTGACTTTTATAGTCAAATACCTATTTATGATCATCTCCTACCCTTAAGCTATAAATAGACAAGTGAGGCTTGCTCAATTGGTAAGCACCTCCGCCTACGACCATTAGGTCATGGGTTCGAGTCACGCTGGAGGGGAAGTGTGGAAACACTATAGATCCTCTTAATTTGGGAGGGGTTTAAAAAAAAAAGCCATAAATACGATGCCCTCTCTCTCATAAAATACGCTGCCTCTATGGCTTGACCTTAATGAAGGCAACGAAATCTCCATGGCCAACTCCAGTATGTTTCTTCTTCTTCTTCCTTTTATTTAAGAATCTGCTTCCGATTTTGATTGTTCTAGATTATTTTCACTAAACCCTTTTAAGTTATCTGAGATTTTTGTCACTTGACTGCTTGTTGAATGAACGTTCATTGTGCGGTAGCAAATCCCACAACTCTATTGCTTTTTTGCGTTTCTTGATTTCACGTCAACCATGGCCGGATCCTATCTTAACGGAGCATATTACGGCTTGTGTTTCTTGATTTCACGTTAACCATGGTAAGATCCTATCTGAACGGAGCATATTATGGGCCATCAATTACGCCGCTGTCTAAAACCTACCACCGCCCAGGCCACGGTTGCTGCTGCAACCCATTCAGCTGTTGATGCGGTTGTCTCTTCAACTGCATCTGCACTTGCATCTTCCAGATATTCTGCACTCTTTTGGTCATCATTGGTGTCGTAGCCTTTGTCCTCTGGTTTATACTCAGGCCCAACAAAGTCAATTTTCTGTTAATTTATTTTATTGTATCTCGCTGTATTTTATTATATTCATTGTCTTTTTTTTTCATTTTATTTCAATGTATCTCGTTGTATTTTATGTATTTCATTGTATTCATTATCTTTTTTTCAATTGTATTTCAATGTATTCTATGTATTTCATTGTATTCACTGTCTCGTGATATTGTATAAATGTATTCATATATATTTTTTCATTAATAAAATCTATGTATTTATATGTATTAATTTTTCTGAAAATTGCTATATTTTTGGGGTGTTTTCAGTTGAGATTCTTTTTTATAACTGGAAATACAAATTTTGTGTGCTATAATTGAGTTTATTGAGTTATATTAGGAGTCTATTATATTAATTGACTCACTTTCCGTTTAAAAATAGTGTAATCCCTTGTTTCATGCCGTGAATACAGTCGAATACAATAATCTGTCTAGCTGTAATCACTTGTTTCACGCCATGAATACAGTCGAATACATCCGAATACAAAAATCTATCCAGCTATAATCCATGCTTCACGCCTAGAAATGCTAATGTATTCATGAATATAGTAGCTTAAATACATCGAATACACCCTAATAAATTTGAAAACATAGCTGTAAGAAGTAATATAGTAAATGGTAGCTACAACTAGCTAATAACCATTAAAACATAATGGTTTGTGAAAGTTTCTCTTTTAAATTGGACAAATACATATAAAGCCCATTCAACTTGGCATGGAAAAGAATAGAAGAATGGGACCTATTATGGGACATACAATGCATTACAGACGTATGATCATTATGCTTCAACTGACTTATTCTATCCCACCTCTTAGATTTTTTTATTTTGGCACTCTATTTCTACCTTATTTCATTTTGACCCTCTAAATCTATTTTATATGTTTCATTTTGGTTCTCCAACTCTATTTCTTATGTTTCCACTTTAACACAAAAGTTGAAACCAGTGCAAAAAATATAGCGCGTGTGTATACACAAATCTGAGGTGTAATAAATATCCAATTAAATATTGTCACCTAATTTTTTCATCCATGTCAAATGGGTCAATACTAAAATACCTAAACCCGACCATATTTTTTGTGGGTTTATTTCATCTAAATGAGCCAGGTATGAAGTCGGCAGATGAAAGCTTTGAAACTTAGAGAATGAAGATGAGGCAACAATGGATGAAAAAATACGATCGGGTTCGAGTATTTTAATATTGACCCATTTGACATGGATGAAAAAAATCAGGTGGCAACATTTAATTGGATATTTATTGCACCTCAGATTTGTATATACACACGCGCTATATTTCTTGTACTGATTTTAATTTTTGTGTTAAATTGGAACATAAGAAATAGAGTTGGAAAGTTAAAATAAATACATAAAATAGAATTGAAAGGCCAAAATGAAACAAGGTATAGAGAGAGTATCAAAATAAAAAATAATGCCAAGTTAAATAGGCTCTATCCGATTTAGCCTTTTAAATTTTAATTACAGATGCTTCTAGTCTTTAAAGTTAAACCAGCCTACTTTTCAACGTCCACCAAACTCCCGAACACAATTATGAATATTGTATCATACATGATATTCACATGTTTAATTTACTAATTAGTACAGAATAGAACAAACGATCACTTTCCTCGAGGAACACAGTGATTTTCTTACGCTCAAAACGTTTAAATAATATTTTCAAAATATTATATAAGCTTTTTTATTACGTTAACTGTATTTTAGGGATAGAAGAACTTAACACAACTCATATATATTAAAATATTATAAGTGATAGAAAGTCGTAAATTACTTATTCACAACAAATTTCATCTAAATACTTAAATTAAGGTTTTCTATTGAATAATACTTGAACTCAACCAAATACTCCCTCCGTTCCAATTTATGTTCTTAAATTAAGGTTTTCTATTGAATAATACTTGAACTCAACCAAATACTCCCTCCGTTTCAATTTATGTGAACCTGTTTGACTGGGTATAGAGATTAAGCAAAAAATGAAAAATTTTGAAATTTGTGGCCCTAAACAAGTTCATATGGGGCCCAGAGTATTTGTGTAGTTATAAAAACTTCTCATTAAGGGTAGAGTCATAACTTTAAGCTAAATTATTACCAAATTTAGAAAGAATTCATCTTTTTTGGAACGTACAAAAAAAATAGGTTCAAATGAAAGTTTTTATTAGGTACCTAGCTAATAATTTAGGCGCGTGATTTTCAAACTCCTTGACCTAGCAAACTAACGAATTAGAATGCAACACGTCAAAACAACTTTTTTAAAAAACCTCTTTTCTATTAAAAGAATTCCAGAAATCCCCCTCTTCTTCCCATCATCTTCTCACTTTCCATTTTCATTTTCACCCTAAATCAGCATCACTCATTTCTCTGTAATAGTTTTACCAGACAAATCAAGGGCTAAATTGTTAATCTATCATGTATAAGATGCTACTGGATTGATTTATTTGGAAAAGAAAAAAAGAAAGAAGAAAAAGAAGAAGAAGATGCTGCTAGTTGACAGGAAAAATTGCTCATAAACAAAATAATTAACACTTCAGACACAAATAGTGATCTCACCAACCAAAAAAATAATAATAAAAAGGAAAAAAGAAATTGAGACTTCAAAACGCAATCAAAGGATGAGCAGGAAAAAAGAAGAAGTAAAGAGGCTGGTTATGGTGTCCTCCATTGATAGTGTCGGCCGCAAATGGTGGTGCTCAGAAGCTATTTTCTTCTTTTGTTTGTATTACCACGTATTTTTTTTTAAAATTAATGATACATTTTAAATTTAAAAATAATTCTAACTTTAAGCTTTTTATTTTATTCATTTTATCTTAATGTAAAACTTTTATAACTACATAAATTTCATGTCTCCACAAAGTTTTTACCTAAATTTTTAAGATTACAGGTTTCAAAAATATTATTTATTTATTTATTAAATTTCATGTTGAGTCAAACTAGCTCATCTAAATTGAAACAGATGGAATAATTGGGAATAGCTTGCGTATGGAAAGATGTGATTCTTTCCGAAAATAAAACAATATGATTTTGGACATACCTATGCGTAACATGCAAAATCGAAAACTCGAATCAAACCGAAAATCGAATAAAACTGATTCATAACCGATAATATTTTTGTTCGATTTGATTTTTATTTAAATTTTAAAAATTGATCAAATTTAATTTGGTTTTGATTTTAAGAAAAAAACAACTGAGAAAAACCAAACTAAACCGATTATAAAAATACTTATTTAAAATTTTATTATTAAACACATAAAAAAGTTTACAATTTTATGGTAGATATTTAATCATTTGCACTCTTGGTAGTCTAATTCTTTGTCATTATAATAAGCCAAAATACATAAGTTATCCCTTAACTATGGCCCAGATCCCTGTGACACATTTTTGCGGACAAAAATTATCTTACACACTCAACTTTTCTATAGTGTAACTAAGACACATTTTTTTCTTGACCAATTTACTAAATTATGTTTAATACCACACACCAATTAGATCATGACACGTGTAATTAACTTAAAATAATAATAAAAAATATAAAGATATACATATACACTCGTCTTCTTCAACCTCATCTCTTCCATCTCCATCTTCCCCTTCCACCACCACAAAAATCAGAACCACAAGTCAAACCAAAATTTTTCAGATCTAACACTTTAGAAGTAACGCTATGCGACGATGGTCATAAGAGATAATGCACAAATAATGAAACCTTTAACATACAGTACAAAGCCCAAAACAAATTCGAATTCATTGACCAAGATAACTCAAAGACAAAGAACTAAAATTTGAATTTGATGACCAAGACGATTCGAAGAAAAAAAAATAAAGTCATGAGAACACGTTATGAGATTAATGCAAAAAAGTTCTAAATTTTCAATCTCCTTTTGCCTGAATATGGTGGCACCTAAATTGATGGAGCAGACAATAGTCCTTAGAAGCCTCTAACTCATTTTATAATTTCTAATAGCAGCTCTGTCACTATGTTCGACCACGAGATGTCGCATCACCGGAATCCAACTTGACGACACCATTATTTTTAGCTGCTAATTTGTTCCAATCGCAAAGAACATCGAATTTGCTGCTAATTTTCTGGAAGTTTCTGAAAATAGTCCAAGTGATATGATATTTGGACTGTAAAATCACAGAGAAAAGAAAAGGGGACGGCGGGTCCAACGAAGAAGACAACATGGATGTCAAAAACAAAAAAGAAGATAAAATATAATTTTTGACACATGCCACTTAGTTATACACTTTTAAATGTGTTTTATAGTATTAACACGTTATTTTTGCGTGCAAATCACGCGTGTGGCGCAAAATAAAAAAAGGTGTGTCAGCTTGTTTGGCCAAGCTTATTTTGGGCCAAAAGTACTCTTTTTTAGCCAAAAGCACTTTTGACCAAAAATTGAGGTGTTTGGCCTAGCTTTTAGAAGGAAAAAAGTGATTTTAAGGAGAAGCAGAAACAGTTTTGGAGAAGCAGAAAAAAGTAGCTTCTCTCCAAAAGCACTTTTTTGAGAAGCACTTTTGAAAAAAATACACTTAGAAGCAATTTTTTAAAGCTTGGCCAAACACTAATTATTGCTCAGAAATGCTTTTCAAACTAATTAGCCAAACACAAAGTGCTTCTCACCAAAAGTACTTTTGAGAAAAGCACTTTTGAAAAAAAGCACTTCTCAAAATAAGTTGATTTTTGCAGCTTGGCCAATCGGGCTATTAGTTACACTATAGAAAGGCTGAGTGTGTAAGGTAATTTTTTTCCGTAAAAAGTATGTAGCAGTGATTTGGTCCATAGTTTAGGGGGTAACTTATTATTTTGCCTTATAATAATTAAGTTATTTGCTTTTATATTCTAGTTTGACGGTGATTTTATTTTGCTAAATCTAAGAATCTAATTCATGTTAAAAATAACTTATTTTCAATTGAGTCCTTAAATTACTAATCACCATTTAATTTAATTATATACTAATATCACATCTTGATAAATGACAAATTCTTAAAGACGGATTGGTTTGGTAGTGTTGTGATAGAATATAGTCGGTTGAATATGAGCTTGGTAAAGTCTCATATTATTAAAAAAAACAAAAAAATGAAATAAACGAAAAATTAATTGGTTTGACTGGTTCTAATATTTAAAAAAAAACTGACTTAACTAGTTTGAAATCTTTTTAGAGAAAAATCCAACCAAAACCGAACAATGAACACCCTTATGACTACGAGCCTAACATGGTTGTGGGAAACATTATTTTTCTATGTCAGCTTATTGTGCTTACTAAATACCTATTGAGTGAGATTGAAGTATCTAATAAGTACAAGTCTTAGTTTAAGTATCTAGGTGAAATTTGTTGCCATGTTTAGGGAGTTGTCCATATATTTCACCATTGATAAAACCATAGTTGTAAGTGATTTTTTTTCCTTAACATAGTGGAACCCCTTATTTTTTGAGAGATCAAGATGTTTTATAGCATGTTTGACCGTGCTTCTAAAATTAGCTTATTTTGAAAAGTACTTTTAAAAAAAATATTTTGGTAAGAATTGTCGCGCCCCTTTTTTCTCGCGAAATTGGGTTTCGATATTTTAATGACTCATTTGAGAGTGTAGGGAAAAATGAATTGGTTAGAGTCGCCACCTAACATATTAAGGTGTGTTAGGGTATCTAGAGCAGATAACTCATGTTATACCAGTTTGCATCACCAGAGATCGGGTAAGGGCTCGAAATTACCTTGAGGGAAAGGTGCTAAGCACCCCCCAATGTCCACAACGGTGGGTCCCGGCTGAACTTAATTATGAATTAGTCTAATAAAGAAGCAAGAGGAATATTTAATATGGATGGGGGTCCTAAACTTTTTAGCCTAAAAGATCACCCCGTGCAACATAAATAATACTTTGTAACTCTCTCGAGTCGGGGTGTTACTCATATTATTCAGCGGACACAGACTATCATCTTCTGTTACCCGATTACTATCTTTAAGTTGTTACCTAATGTGCTCTAATTGATTCTAGTTTGATTCTTATGCGTGCACTACCCGTCCCTTACCTATGGCCCTGGAGGTATTAGGACCTCTATTTGGGATAGTTCTAGACTAAGCCTAGGTTGCTCAAAATATAAAAGACTAGGCGACAAACAAAACATGTTAGGACTTACAAATACAAAGCAAATATGGGCTCATGTTAACCTCCGCACATAAACAACAAATGCACGCAATTAATTGACAATATTTATCGATCTTAACATCCTATAGGCAGAATATCTATGTGAGAAGACAAGCGAGCAGTGATATACATAATCAGTTTCATTAATGCGAGTGTTAAGGCCTATTTTATTTTGCCTATTGATTTTATTTAGTACGACATCTGGGCGTTTCATGCAGTGACGAATAACAGTAAATCACAATTACAAGTCCAGAATTGTAGTTTTAGTCCTATAGGCATATTGTCTAAATGATTAGCAGTGGCGATTGTATTCAGAACCAATTAGTAGAATCCTATAGGCATGATATCTGATGTCAAACTAGTTTTAACCATATAGGCATGATTTCTAGATGCACACTGATTTTAGCTTCATAGACATGTTTCATAGCCTTGTATTTCGCTTTAATCCTATAGGCATGCTGTCTAATTACTGACCTGATTTAAATCCTATAGGCGGATCTCTAGGTTTGAAACTGATTTTAATCCTATAAGCATGATATCTATTAATGAATTGATTTAAACCCTATAGGCATGATATCTATCAAGTAGCACAAGGGTAGAAATTGTACATATTACCAGCAAACAATTGAATCAAACATTGGGGTTCTATAGGCATGATTGCTAACACATATTGATGCATCCTATAGGCAGAATTTCTAACGTACACACCATATAAAACTCGTACGAGTTTAAGCAGAATTGACATCACCAATGAAATTCCAATAGGCATGGTTTCTAAACACATCACAGAACTTAATAATTTTGACAAATGAGCAGAATTAATATCATAGATGAATCCCTAAAGGCAGGATTTCTACCCAATTTAATAAAAGGAAATAAGAACCCCATTCCCAATTTTACTAAATACCCCAGAATCTGTATATTACAGAGTTGTTACAGACCAGAATAGAAAACGAATTACATAATAGTAATAAGATACACTATAGGGAGCCTTAAGATACACTATAGGGAGCCTTCATTAAGACCAAAATAAACCTGGGAACCAGACCTTCAAACCAATCAACTTCGAGGCTCAATTCATAGGTACAACATAACCAAATACGAATGTCTCACCCATAACACATGTAGAACCAGGTTTCTAATGTGTCAATGTTCCCAAGGGCCTCAGGGACCCAGGGAAATTCTCACACCAGAACCACATACTCAGAAATATTTTGAAAGAGATTAGGAACCAGTTCCCAGTACGTCAGAGTTCACAGGAGTCTCACATGGACTCTGAGCAGTGCTCATACTGGGGTGATTGAGATAGAACCTAAGGGACTAAGAGTGGACGTTTTTTTAAAAAAGAAACATCATATAAAGAGAGACATATTTAAACAGTTTTGATTTCAGAAGAAAATAAAGTTTAAGACATGGAACTTGTAGATAGAATTGCACCCAGAAAACAAGCAAGGTTCATGCTCAAACACACAGTGCAAATTAGTTGAAGTTTGGTTAACAGTCTAGTTAAGCTAGGTATTCAATGCTAGCATTTAGGACAACCTTGTTTAATCATAGAAGAAATTAGGCAAAACAGTCAAGTTATCACATGAATTCAGAGGGATACCAGACATGTTAGCAACAAATTAACAGGGCATATGAATTAAGTAACTAATCTATAAAGTTAGGATAAATTAACTAATTACACGTTGATAGTACCCTAAAAATGCAAAGTTTAGAACATGTACAGGATTAGCAAACAGTGTGCATGGACATGTTAAACATTAAACTAGTTTTTTAAGAGGATTCATATTATCCAAGACAACTAATCTAAATTAAGTGTTAACCATAGGATTAAAAGAAGAGTATGTAGATAGGCAGAATCATGCTTAGAGAGGGATCTTATACATGCTGGATTATAAACACAGATCAGGAACACATAAAAATTGAATGACAAAGGATAATCAGTTAAGCGATCAAAACTAGAATAATACCACGAAGTTGAGAGTCCAGAATATTTGGCTTTGGCTTTTAGCCGGCCAAGACCAATAGTAAATGAGAGAACAGAGAGAGTATAGAATCAGAAACTTTAAATTTTTAGTGAGAGTCTATAGAGTTCGAGTCTTGTCCAAAGGGGGAGAGGGAAAATGGTTTAAATAGTATTCAATTAGGCAAACGAATAAGGGAAGGAATCAAACATACACAAACAAAGAAAGAAATTAAACCCAGAATCAATTGTATAGAGTTCAGTAAGTTAATAGAGCATAGTAGCGTGTAATCAGGAGAGTAACACTTAGAATAAGGAAAATATCATATGGAATCAATTAACAATCAGTTTCAAGGCAAAATAAGGTAAAGGAATAAAGGAAACATGATAGATTGAACAAAAATAAGGAAAATATTTGTCCCATAGGAGAAAGGAAAGAGTATCGAAAAATCAGTAAAAGTTTCAAACCCTAGTTTTAGGTAAACCTTCACAAAATCGGCAGAAAAATAAGGCAATGAATCACACAATGCATACAATGAATGTAGACAGAAAATTATTCAAAAAGAAAACCAGAATCAAACCAGATTTGGTTCAATCAAAGATCGGAAACCTTTATTTTAGGTAAACCATAAAATCAATAAAAAATAAAGGCAAAGGGTCATATATTTTAACAGAATGAACATAAACATGAGGTTATTCAGAAGAAACATAAAATCGAACTAGTTTGGTTCAATTAAAGAAGATCCAAAACCCTAACCTTAGGGTTAACTCAAATCAGTGAGAGATACGGAAAGATTCGTACTTTCAAAGATAAAAAAATAATGAACACAGATGGAATAAGCAATAGGTTAATGATTTTGAACCAGATTTGGTTCAAATCTCATAAGATCTGCTTTCCATTTTAGGCAAGCTGTTAGTTAATACCAAAATCGAGTAGCCAGTAAGGAGGAGGGGCTAATATGGTAAGGGAATCATAGATCGATTCCATTTTTGGGGTTGGAATCAAAGAGATTTGAGTGATGGCGCTAGGGTTTGACAGAATGAGGGATGAGAGACGACAGCATATGAGGGCGGCGAGTTTGGGATTATGATGGTTAGGGTCTGGGATAGGTAAATAAAAAGGGGTGTGATGAATGCGGGTCGTTGATCTTAAGAGATCAACGGCCGGGATTGAGGGAAGGGTTTGGGTCAGGTAAAAATAGGTATTGGGTTATGGGGTTTATTTGGTTTGGGCTGGGCGAATGGGGCTAGTGTATTTAGGTAATTGGTCTGGGTAATTGGGTTGGTTTGGGTAGATTAGGTCCGAAAATTCAATAAAAATTGGGGCCAAATTTTAAATATCCAATTTATTAAACAAAGAATTTATAAAAAAAATAAATGAATAACAAAAATATCATTTGTGAATGAAAATAATTTAAAATAATTACTTAACATTATAAAAATTTTAAAAGTCATTTTCTGTATAAGTAACATAATTATGCCTATATAAGGGCTATTATTGCAAAAATATGCAATTTTAGCCAAAGGATGCGAAAAACAATTGTAATAAGTATATATAAAATATCTGAAGCTTAATATGGATATAAAATATAAAAATTAAATAATAAATTATTATAAAATTATTTGTGATGTAATTAATAATTATTTATATAAAAATACAGGAATAAATTGATTAAAATCCTTTAACATTTATAGAAAAATATGAAAAAAATACTTGGTGATGCTCATGCACTATTTTGAAAGTATATATGTGTATTTGAGAAATACGAGAGAAAAATTGGGTATCAACAACTGCCTCTTTTTACCCAGGAAGGATGAAAGAGTTGTCGGGTAAACAAATGATGACTGATTTTTACCGAATGGGGTGTTTTGAAAAATATAGGCCGCACCCTGGTCTTTGAGCTACCTACATATCCCTGGTTTTACAAAAATCAGGCCGTGTATAGTTCTGGATCCAACGGTGAATGAAACCGATGGAATTGTTATAGGAATAGTCGTGTGTTTCGGAAAGGGTCCTTTTTGGAAGGATAATATCGAATGGATTTATGCGGAGTTATGAATGTAAATCTGGAGAGTAACAAATGTATTACAGGACAGATATCTGAACGATCATAGAGTAAAGGTGAGTAAGTGATGGGAGTCAATTACGTTTGAAATAGGCAGGGTGTGAATGATATGAGCGGAAATCGGAGCGAAGGTTTCTCCTATTTGAAGAACGGTTAACTTATGAATTACTTGCAAAAATTAAAGTACAATGCATGCAAATGGATGATTGCGATAATTTAAACATGATGCAAATTCTCTTTGGACCATGAATGCTATCTTTGGACAATGAGGATGACGTCCTTAGACCATGATGTCCCGGGCCATGAATCATGAGATAAAGGATTCGCAGGCCATGAAATGGTATTCTCGGGCCATGAGAATGTTGCCTCCGAACCATGACACCTTTGAATAATGATGTGCGATATTGAGAGATCCTTAGGCCATGTCATGGTGTCTTTAGGCTATGAGGATGATGCCTTCAGACTATGACGCCTTCGGACATAGACATGGTGATGCATATGAGTAAAAAAGGACAGATCTTAGTCTTGTACATGATCGGAATAGAGCTTAGCCCCGGAAAGAGTAAAATAGTGCTAGGTTTTAGATAGGGTAACGTTCAGTCATTAGACAAAGAAAAACAGAGCTTAGCCTTATGCAGATGGTGAGGCAATGCTTAGCCTCATACGAGAAAGGGGAGATCGTGCTTAGTCTCATGCAATGGAAGGCAGTGCTTAATCTTATACAAATAGGGAGACAAGACTTAGCCTCATGCAAGATTTGAGAGAGGGCTTAGTCTCATGCAAAGAGAAGGCAATACTTAGCCTTATGCAAATAGGGAGGCAGGGCTTAGCCCCATGCAAATAGAGGAGACAATGCTTAGTCTCATGCAATGGAAAGGCAGAGCTTAGCCTTATGCAATTGAGGAGGCATGGCTTAATCTCATGCAAGAATCGAGACAGGGCTCAGTCTCATGCAATGGGAAGGCTGAGCTTAGCCTTATGCAATTGAGGAGGCAGAGCTTAGCCTCATGCAAAAATTGAGACAGGGTTTAGTCTCATGCATTGGAAGGCAATGCTTAGCCTTATGCAAATAGGGAGACAAGGCTTAGCCTCATGCAAGATTTGAGACAGGACTTAGTCTCATGCAATAGGAAGACAAAGCTTAGCCTTATGCAATTAAGAAGGCAGGGCTTAGTCTCATGCAAATAGAAGGCAGTGCTTAGCCTTATGCAAATAGGGAGGCATGACTTAACCTCATGCAAATAGAGGAGATAATGCTTAGTCTCATGCAATGGGAAGGCAAAGCTTAGTCTTATGCAATTGAGAAGGCAGGGCTTATCCTCATGCAAGAATTGGGACAGAGCTTAGTCTCATGGAAATAGAAGGCAATTGTTACACCCCGCAACATTACGTCGATGTTATGCTCTGCAATAATATATTACGATGATGTTTCGCCGTATTAAGTTACAACGATGTTACACCCTGTAGTATTGGACGTTGAATTTGTCGTAAAGAAATTGACATCAATCCAAGAAAAAGATTTTTTTGGAGATTATAAGGATTGTAAGTGATGAATAAATTCATGAAGGATAAAGGGGTATACGAATTAAAGACAAAGAGTTTCGTTGAAGATGGCCGATTTGGGATAAAATACGAGTCGAGTGATAATACCCGATAATTATGAACTAGTACCATGAAAGGTACCATATGACCACGGTAGTACAATGTATAAAGTATATTAAAAATAAATAGAATTTTAATTAATTTAAAATAATTTTTAATTATACGGGTAATTAATTAATTACGGGTAATAGGACATTACCTAGTTAATTAATTAAATAAGTGGATAAGATTAAATCCCCCAGAAAACGTGGCAGAAGGCCACTACTTAAGAAAATGACCCATATTGATTATGAGTAGGTGGCTGCCATAGATTACTTAATAATTAAAACAAAACAAGACTTCTACCAAGACTTGTTACATCTCTATACTGGATAGAGAGAAAGAACCAAAAACATTCATTTCTTGGTTTGATGTTCCAAATTTCGTTCAAAGATTTTCCAAGAATCAGCAACAAATTTTGTTCAATGATTTTTCCAAGAATCAGCAACAAATTTCGTTCAAGGCCACAACCAATAAAGCAACGAAAAATGCTCATCTGTTTACATCCAGTGGAAAAATCATGTCCAAGAATTATTACAATGGAAAGATGACAAGAATTAAGTTCCAAAGAATTCAAGAAAGCTTCATTCTGCTAGTTAATGTGTCCTAGCTAGCATTCTATGGAAACCAACGTATTTCCAGAAAGACAATTCCTATATCAGGATTTCGAAGAAGCAGAAGCAAAGTTCGTTAAATCAACGATGGTTTCCAACAGAATAATTATACGGAGTTGTTCCTACTCCAGGTATGTTAAGGCTAAGCACTTCCTTCATTTTGGCATGATCTCGTCATGACACAAGTTTGATAACGAGGCATAAAGAAAAATTTATGTCTCGAAATTTACATATATTTTCCTAGTCTTGTAAGTTACAATATTCTCCTTATTGGTACTTCATATTCAATTGAGTATTTCCTTCTTCCAGTCAAGAGAGCAGAGAATTTATATATACAGTATTAAAGTATTTTCATTACCATCGAGCTATAATCGATGGGCAGGCCCCTATTGGGCAACCTCTGATCAGATGGTAAGTTATACACCCAGCCTACTGTGGCCGAGTGCATATGAATGAGCCCAGTTGGTCGAGATACATAGCCTAGTATGGCCGAGTGCCTATGAGCGAGCCTACTACGACAGAGTAGTTATATATATATATATATATACCGAGCCTTATAGGGTCGGACAACTATTTTACTTACTATATATATATATACCGAGCCTTATAGGACTGGACAGCTATTTCAGTATATTGCCTTACATATTCGGTATATTATTCCGTACCGACGTCCCTTTTCTGGGGGCGCTGTATTTCATGCGTGCAAGTTCAGACAGACAAACGGGTAGACCTTCTCATTAGGTGTTGTCCGAGTTCAGCTTGATCGGTAAGCTCCATACCCTTCGGAGTTGCCGGGTCTAGAGCTTTATGTATATCTTGTATATATATATATATATATATATATATTACGAGTAGACTATGGCCCTGTTCCGATCACAGTATATCCATCAGTAGAGGCTCGTAGACATATCCTGTTAGTGAGTGCAGTATGTTAAGCTTGTAGGCCTTTTATGTATATTTTGTTGGTTTGCCAGCTATAGTAGTTATGACAGCCTTGTCGGCCCAACATTATATTGATGTTTAGTCAGTATTTGCAAATTTTCTGGCAATGTGGCCGATGGCCAAAGTGTGACATTATATGATCAGAGTCACTTAGTCGCAAGTTGGTACGCAAGGATAGATGAGGCACCGAGTGCCGGTCTCGCCCCCCAGGTTCGGGTCGTGACAAAAGTGGTAGCAGAGCAGTTCTGTCCCAGGGAGTCTACAAGCCGTGTCTAGTAGAGTCTTGTTTACGGGTGTGTCATGCACCACACTTATAAGCAGGAGGCTACAGGGCATTTAGGATTATCACTCTTTCTTCTTACTCTAGATCGTGTGGTAGAGCTCACTTATAAGAATTCAAATTCGGAAATTCTATTTTATTCGTAATAAGACAATGCCTACATCCGGACAGAATGTTGAGAAGAGAGATAGTTATGGAAGAGCTGAGTTAGAGGAATTGAATTTTTGTATGATGCCTACGATAAGTAAATATGAGGTCTTTAGCAGATCATGGGTGTACTGAAAGGTGTAAACTTTCTGATAAGAAGCCTTAAGGCAAGAATTCCTATCCATCTTTATGGTGAAGGACAATGAGAGAAAAAGAAGATAAGTACAAGTTTCAGCAAGTAAAAGGAGCAAGGTGAAGAAGCGTACGAGGCGCCCAGTTAATGAAGGTTAAAAACGTTTATAATTGAGGCAGAGGAACATAAGATTTTTGAGTTATATTCAATAGTAAATGAGGTATATACAATTGGTCTCACCCATTCCAGATATGCCCTATGGGGATTACTAGAAGTAGGATAAGAAGATATGCTGGATGAACTATTTGCGTTAGTTGACATTTTAGAAGGATATTGCAAATATGCTAATAGATCTCTTTATAAGACACCCAGATGGTGCACTCTGAAATAGTGCATCCAATATGAGTACTACAAATACATGCACTATAAGCCTTGAAGGGATAAATATTACCTTAGTGTGGCTTGCCTCCCTAGTAAAGCGAGAACGTTAAGCAACTTGAAGAGCCACTGGATGGAGTAAAGGAAAGCTAAAAGAGAAAGAATGTCGTATCGAAGTTTTCACAAGAAAAGAGATATGCAAAAATATTAGCAGAGTAATGAGAAGAGAGATAAGGAAGCATTATGAATAAGGTGTAATACATGGATGAAAACAATAGAGTGTTACAGAACCTATAGTCAAATGAAGAAAGAGACGAAAGGTGATGGGCCTTAAGACATCAAAAAAGTATAGGCCATACAATCATGTCCTCATTTCGAGAAATAAGTTCACAACTCTAGCGTGATTACCAAGAGGAAAAGTTAGACCCCAGAGTAATAGAACCAATATGGATTGGTGAACAAGAAAAACTAAACATGAATTAGGGACCGAATGACTGATGATAGTCGCCATCATAAGAATTTCAGATTTTGTTCCGCCAATAATAGAATGGACGACAAAAGAAGATTCATGAGAAATTCAGAGAGTGGTCATTTAGGAAAACGCTTCCCTATAGCAGGCAATGTGAGCAAAGTTCAGCTTAAGGGACTGTATGTGCCAGTTATACTAAGTTTCACCCTCGTGAGTAAGGAATTTTTCTATCCTTGATACGGAAGGAATACCGCAAGGCAAGTAAGGGTCATCGATGATGTGAAAGGATGCCAAAGATGAAAAGTTGAAACATCTATAGGCAGGTCGTCCTAGCTCCAACTCTTAGTACTCCCCTAAAGGGGGGAATATGGAATGATAAAAGGAAGAATGCTATAAACAAAACGAGAAAGGGATTAGATTGCACTTATCCAAATGCAACAAATATGCTACGATTCCAAAACATTATGCAAACGCGATGCCAAGGAGAAGAAGTAAGGGTTCCAGCCCGAGATGTTATTGATAATTAAGGAGCTAGTGCAAGACGTAAGTTAAGACCAAGGAAATAACCCAAGAGAGATTTCACGGAATATTGATATGAGGATGGGCCAACGAGTAGTTAGTAGTTGATTCAGGAAGAGCCTAGCTATGTCTAGTCAAGAGGATACAGAACAAGACATCAGGTCGTGCAGATAAAGATAGTAAAACCCAATATTGTGACTTTAGCCCCACATTTATGACATTGTAATACTCGAGAAATATTCAAATAGGAGTTGGGGTAGTTAAAGGTACCGTATGAGTGTTACGGAAATAAAAGATAGTTCCACTAGGAAGACAGTCAAAACTTTAGTTCAGAAGCAGCCGTACGAGCAGATGAGCATGGAGGTAAGTAACTAAGGATAACTACAAGCGAGCACGAACATAAAAAAATACGATATAATAAGCTCGCATCTTTACAAGAATCAGAGGATCCTCCCTAAGTAATACAGTAAAATACTAGCTGAGGAAATGAGGAAGAAGGATTTAACCTAAGCACATTGACCTAAAGAGGAAATGGTCTTGTAACAACAGTTTCACAACAACATTGTACGTCCTCCATAAGAAAGAGGAATCTACCGTGGCTAGTGAACTGGAATTAAAAATCAAAAGAAATATTCAAAGATCATATGAGTTGTACGGAAATTCCGGCATGTGTAGAAGCTAAGATAAGCTAAGTACGCACGCAACAAGGGGGAAGAAAGATCAGGAAAGGTAATAGCTTACGTTAAAAGAAAGCTAAGAAGGAATGAAAGGAATTATTTGATCAATGATCCCGAGTTGGTGACGTTATGAAGACACTTAAGAGTTTGGATTTTTATATAGCAGCATATATGTTAACAATCATCAGCCATAAAAGATTTTGGTATAAGTTAAAAGAAAGAATTGAGCCTATGTCATAGAGAAAGGAATGAATTGTTAGAAGATTGTATCATGGATATTCCATAGCGTCCATGGAGGGCTAAAGTAATAACTAATACCACGAGCCGCACATTGGAAGATAACTTAAGCCAGCATAAAGGCCGATCAGAAGAAGAAGGAAACTAAAGAGTTACATCAATAAAGTAAATCAGGAATCTGATTATTGGACCCAGAAGTTATAGGAATCATGATTGAGAACATAGCAGAATCACTCTTAATATTAGAGGTGCAAGAGAGATAGCACAACAACTATGTTCTATAATGGCTTTACGATAAAGCTAGTTCGAAGGGTACTGGTCTCATAATAAGTCAGTATGAAACTCCCACGGGATTGTGTATGTACCAGAGGTGCAAGTATTATAATAGAGCTACAAATTATGGACGTGAATTACACCTAGGTGGAAGGGAGGTCATGGGAGAGATTGAAGATACGATGCGAGATTTTAAGGAAAGATGCTTAGCCTTATGCAAATATGGAGGCAAGGCTTAGCCTCATGCAAGATTTGAGACTGGGCTTAGTCTCATGCAATGGGCAAATAGCAAATAGGAGCAGAATATTTCTTAGCTGGAGATATATTTGCGCTTGGCAGTCTGGTTGTTATGAAGGTAATGATTTTAAGGCGCACGTACTTGTGGTTATTCCTTATCCCTTCAACCAAAGAAAAATCGTGAGTTTTGTGGGGGAGGTTGGTTTATGTCTTTGTCTGCTTGTTTTGCTTTGCTTTGCTTTACTCTGGAGATCCTGTTCGAGTTACCTTGGGTAAGATATGGCTTCCATAGAAATAAAGTTTTCGAAATATATGCACTTATTTGATGAAATAGAGTTATTATAGAAAACATAGTGGTATATAATATCAAGTAAATTAGATGAACTAATAACTCCGACACTTTTAGAGACATTGCGGCTTTTTTGCGTTAGAATTTTGAGGACCCCATCAAAATTCTGCCCCAGTTTAGTAAGTGATCCTTCGGCCATTTTGTATGTAACGAAGTTTGTTGGACCTGCTCCGGAATTTTGAGAATCCTTCTCAAAATTCTGCCCCAGTTACTTAACCGATTCTCTAACCGTCTTACATATGACAACGTCGGCTGGACTTGCTTCGGAATTTTGAGGGTCCTCCTCAAAATTCTGCCCCGATTTCTGTTTCTGGGAAAATGAAGATTTTATTAAGATATGACCAAACCCAAAGGGTTGCCTACGTATCCCCTCTTAAACGGGAATCAGGTCAAGCGTAGTTCAGTTACATCATACGAATAAATGTAAACAATCTAAACATAGTATCTCTTGACTGCGTCCGAATTAATATGCTTTGGCCAAACTTCTCCGTCCATTTCTGCAAGTATGAGTGCTCCTCCTGTTAGTACCCTGTGAACCATGTAAGGACTTTGCCAATTAGGTGAAATTTCCCTTTGGCTTCATTTTGATGTGGAAAGATCTGCTTCAACACCAGCTGACCCGGTGTGAACTATCTTGGTTTGACCTTTCTATTGAAAGCTCTGGACATTCTATTCTGATAAAGCTGACCATGGCACACTACATTCATCCTTTTTCCATCTATGAGGGCTAATTTCTCATAGCGGCTCCTTATCCATTCTGCATCACTGAGTTCGGCTTATTGTATGATCCTCAAAGAAGGAATTTCTACCTCGGCGGGAGTGACAACTTCTGTATCATAAACCAGCAAATAGGGGGTTGCCCCGGTTGATGTACGGACTGTGGTATGGTATCCCAATAAGGAAAATGGTAACTTCTCATGCCATTGCTTGTAATTAAGATTGTGAGCCACTATGGATGTGCTCAAACCAGTCACATCGTCATAAGACCATGCAAAGATATCTTCATACTCTTTTAGGAACCGAATGTATTCTTTTTTCTCTGATGGCGACAGGTGAATACTTATGCGATTTTGTTTGATGGTTTCAGAATCTCCCAGATTGACCGTCTCGGTTTCGTCCAGGTTGGACTTAGGCTTATTCTCAAAATTCTCGACTTCTCTGATAACTTCCTCAGGTATCTCATCTTCTTCTTTTGAGTCACTATCCTTATGTTGTGTTGTCTCATTACATGTCACAGTCGTTGGTTCATCAAGGTAAGAAATAGTAATGTTGTAGAGGAAAAATGTAAAAGATAATAATAAATACTAAAATAACAATGCATTAATTAAATCTCGAAAACATCAAAATAGGTACGACTCAATGACTCGAGCAATTATTTCAAACAAATTGGGTCTTAAAAAAATAGTGGAAATATCTTAAATGCTTAAAATGGCTTTTAAAACCAGATCATGCTAATTGCCAGGCTACCCAAGAACTCGACGGGCCCAGGATGGTGCGACAGTCCAATTCTTAAGAACAACTTTTTTCTCCATGGTCTGAATGGTGAGGTCTTCTTCCTGCTCCTTATCAACGATTGCATTGCAGTCCATGTGTTCATCATCCAGAAACAGATTTCTCAGGCCATCTAAAACCTCATCTTCTTCAGATACCCATATCACGTTAGTCTGTTGAAATGTATGATGCGATGCGGTATCGGTTGTTCAAGAGGGTAATAGGGGCCACGCCATGTTGGCGACCAATCATCATACTCTTTCCAGGTCTACTGATACCCAAGTCCAAATGTGGTACCGTGAATTTTTGGTTGTATTCGCTTAGTGATACCCTGGAGATTCTTACCGAGACCTTTACCGGGTTCATACCCTGACCATGCCAGTATGCTTTTAGTTTTGCTGCTCCACCATTTATTTTTCTCAATTGCATTGTCACGCTCGATGCAGTGATAAGTTTCTCCACCCAACTTTCTTCTATTCTCAACAACCGGGACGATTTGACTGGTGTAAATGGGATTACTTTGATCTCCAAGAATGATTACCTCCTGATGGTTCCATTCGAATTTCACGTCCTGGTGTAGCATAAAAGCCACATCTCCAGCGGCATGTATCCAAGGTCATCCCAGTAAAAGTTTGTATGTAGTTGATATGTCTAATACCTGAAACTCAACATCAAACCAAGTCGGGCCCATCTGCAAACAATGGTTAATTTCCCCAATTGTGGCCCTTTGAGACCCATCAAATGCCTTCACATTCATACTCCCTGCTCGTATCTTATGGAAAGCTTTACCCAACTTTTTCAGCGTAGTCAACGGACAAATTTTGAGGCTTGAACCCCCATCTATTAGGACTCTGGCAATGAATTTATCCTCAAACTGTACTATGATGTGTAGTGCTCTGTTGTGACTTAGTCCTTCAGGTGGTAATTCATCTTCGTGAAAGGTGATCTTGTGGCTTTCCAATACTTGCCCTACCAAGTTGTCCATTTCTCCATCGGTGATGTTGTTGGAAACATACGCTTCATTCAACACTTTCATTAATGCCTTCCTATGCGTCTCAGAATTCTGTAGTAGCGACAGAATGGTAATCTGAGCATGGGTTTTGTTTAGATGATCAACAATAGAATATTCTCTTGCATGTACTTTTCTCCAGAGATCATCTGGACCAGTTTCAATGATGGGTTGTTTGGCAGTAGCTTTCTTGCTTGTTCCTCCCAAATTTTCAAGTTTATAGATTCTTCTAGTTTTGGTCATCCCCTATGCAGCACCAGACTCTTCCATTTTTGCTTTTCCTTTTCTCCTAGCTTCGGCAACATAATCCCAAGGTATGATATTGGAATTGAAGGGTGGTGTGGAGGCTACTGTCACAGTGAAGGATGTGGCTACTTCTACTTCAAATGGAGTAGGTTTAGTCGAAGGTGCTGTCACTTCAATTTCAAATGGGACTGATGCGGCCACTTCGACTTCGACCTGTGGTTGTATCTGTACCATAATAGGAGTGAGTGTGACTGCAAGCTTCTGAGGGTCGTCACCTTCCTGAATAAGGGCGAATGATCCTTCAGGATTCCATTCTTTATCAGTTTTTATAACATTTACTCCTTCACCCCTATGATCTGGGTAGGGATTGTTGCAAACATTTGGTGCGACTTCCTTTGCTTGTATGACTTTGGTACCAATCAAGGTTTGAATCTTGTCTATCAGAGTGCGACATTCATCAATAGTATGCCTCTTCATGCCGGAATGGTACGCACATATTTTGTTCGGGTTGACCCATTGAGAGGAGTTTTCCATGGCGACAACGGGAATAGGGGTGACATATCCAGCAGCCTTCAGTCTTTCATATAGCTGGTCGATGGGCTCAACAATAGGGGTGTATTATCTGGGTGGCCTGCGATCGAAATTGGGTCTGGGGTTTTGATAAGTTTGACGGGTTGGAGGTGAATGGTAATAGGCTGGATGGGTATTATAAGTGTGGTAGGTGGTAACGGATTGATGATATCTGGGAGGTGAAGGTTGGTATGTAGGTGGAGGTGTTTGGCATGTGACTGGGGATTTTGGACCTTGGGCTATCATCACTGCCCTTACTTCCTTCTTCTTTGATATACCCTCTGACAGTAATGCTTTGTTCATAGCCTGCAATGCCTCAAAATTATTTACCATCCCGCTCTTAATCCCTTCTTCAATCCTTTCCCCGAGTTTGATAATGTTAGAAAATTTGTGATTTTCGATGACCATTAACCTTTGATAGTATTATGGATCCTGTGCTCTGACGAAGAATTTGTTCATCTGCTCCTCTTCCTATGCTGGCCTAACCTTTGCAGCTTCTGACCTCCATCGAGTAGCATACTCGTAGAAAGTTTCCGTTGGTTTCTTCTTGAGGTTTTGTATGTAGAATACGTCCGATGCATTTTTTTATTAAACCTGAATCGGTCCATGAAGTCCGATGCCATACTTACCCAATTAACCCACTTCTTCGGATTTTGACTGTATACAAAGATAAGGCATCTCCAGTGAGTCTCTCATGAATAGTTTTATGCAAATTCTTTCATCTTTACCAACTCCTACGAGCTTATCACAGTACGTCCTCAAATGTAACTTTGGGTCACCTCTTCCTTCGAACATCTCAAACTTGGAAGGTTTGTAACCCTCTGGCAGTTCTACGTCTGGCTGAATGCATAGATCCTCATAATTCAGACCCTCAATTCCTTTACGTCCTTCAACACCCTGGACGTGCCTTGTGATCTTCTTGAGCTCCTCTGCCATATTCTTAATGAGCAGGTCCTTCTCGATGGATTCTGGAGTGTATGAGATTGGCTGAGTAGAGTGTGGTAAGGTTTCCACATATATGGGATTATTTTGGCAGGTGCTATGGGTTGGAGTATAGTGGTGATCATTAGCTAAATTTTATGGATCAGGGATAGGTTTTTGGGTATTATGAGGAGTATGGTTAGTGGTTTGTGGGTATTGAGTCGGGAGATGTTGGTGTTGAGGCAGTGTAGGTGCTGGTGGAGGATTAGGATTTTGGGGAGGTGTTGCGTATTGATGGGGTACGGGAGGATTTTGTGGAGGTTGGTTTGGTGTGTTTTGAGGAGGTGCTGGGTATTGAGAATTTTGCATAATATTTGGGATATTTAGGGTGAGGGAGATATTTGCCAAGTTGCGGACCTGCTCAAGTTGCAATTCTAGTATTTTCTGTTCCAATCGTAGGACCAAATCATTCTGGGCCGGAGTACTCCGACCGTCTGAAGTTTCAACATTTTCCACGCGCACAACATTTTCTTTCTAGATACCACTCATATAATCCATCTTAGCTTTTTCCTTGCCTTTCGGATTACTTGGAGGAGGAGGAGGTGGAGGGCCTCTAGATCTGGTGTGATATGCTGACGATGCCAGTATGTGCGAATCAACCTTAGAGAATGGGAATAATCAAAATAAAGAAAAATACAAAAGGCAAACAAGTCAGTAAGGATTCTGAAAGTATTTGCAGTATTTAAACACGTTTGCAGGAATATAAATTCACGCCCTAAATTGGGGAACCTCATTGTGCCTGAGGTAAGCCTAGCGACAAGTAGATTTGGAGAGATTTAATGCCGATAAATGCCTAATTTCATTAATGTAATAAATAAGACGAATCTAAAAACGACACTAAATAAATGAGTTACTGATGGTATCTACCTTATTAAATTCAAATTCCAAAAATGATAAAAAACAATTAAACCTAATTTGACCTTCTTGGCCCTGTCGATCAGATTCCCTAGGTCGTGCATGTCCAACAGCAAGTATGCCCTCACTAGGTGTCCTCCCTCGTTGCCTTCTACATTCTGACAATCTACGACCCTTTTCCTCATCTTTCCTTCCAGCTCCATTAGACCCTGCTCCAAGTATTCCAACCTTTCTGTCGATCTTATAGCCATTTCCTTCTATTCATTAATTGACTCCATGTCGCTTGTGTTATTCCAAATGCCTGGCTTCAGATTCAAGGACTCTTTTGCTTAGCCTCTCATATTTCACATGTGCTTCAACAGCTTCATCTATGACCCTGTTTCCTTGACCAACCCCTGGTTCGACTATTCTTGCTATTTTATCTTTTAACCATGATGGGTAGAAGTACACATGACCTGCGTGATATCAATGTGGCTCGATGGTATTCTTTTCCATGATAATCTTCAAGTGCCACATGTGCCAGGCCTCACATTTGTATGGAATGGAATCATCCTGAAAATCGGCTATGTAATAACTCATTTTGGAGACTCGTGGTATACTTGTTTTCTACCAGCTTGTCTCATGACCCTAATAGGAACATAGGGATGTATTCCCCTTTACCCAATCAATACCAAATGCAGAACATCCCTGAATCTGATGATGAATTCATTAGTAGGGAACCACTCGAACATCCAGTGAACCTTGTCCTCGGTAAAACTGATGAAAAAGTGTGCCCATTCTGTAGTGTTCTCTGGCTATGCAAACCTGTCTGGGATAAAGGTCATTTTTTTTGGATGGTGGAAAGCTATGTGATCATTCCATGGTCTCCGTGGAAACTCTTGGCGGTATTGGCCCCTCTGAGGATGTTCTAACAACCAAATCTGCAGCAACAAGTTACAACCCTCAAAATGTTTGAACCCTTTCTTGCAAGGATCCAGAGCCTGGTATATTTCTGCGACAATCATCGGAACAATAGTGTATGTTTGTCCCTCAATTCCTTCCATTAAAGCTTTGGTTATCATGGCCAACCTGGTGTGAATTCTGTCCCCGTGGCTTGGAAACACTATCATACCCAGAAAGCAGACGATGAATACAAAACCCTATGATGAGTCCAACCCAAGGAAGTGATGGAGAATTCATCATGAAAGATACAGTAAAATTTGTTGTGTCCATAACGTTCATAGAGGAAGTCGAAGGATATGTAGGACTTCTTCAGGCATACCAAGTCATCATTCTTTCTCATACCAATCATCTTCAGAAACCCCCTGGTAGTGCGGTTTTCCGGTACTAGTAAACTGGGACTATCCCATGGTAATCCAGCGAATCCTCCTATTTCCTCCAAAAGAGGAGTCATTTTTATATTACCAAAATGGAATACAGCCCTTTCTCCGTCCCAGAACATAGTAGAAGCCTCGATCAGCATGTTGTTTGGTTGGATGTCCAATAAGGAGGGTATATTTCCAAGAACCCTTTTCATGTGATTTTTGTCGCTTGGCGAAAGGTTTTCCCTCCAATCCAACAATAACGGTGGTATACTTCGGACCATGCCGAACCTAGGGACTTTGTGCCTTATTTTCTGCAAAATAAACATAGTTAGACCCTTGCCCCCTCCGGATTGGACTATTTACACATTAACGATTAGCATGTCAGCATTTATCTTTCTAAATAATGCACATATCGTGGCTGTGCCTGTTGGGATTATGGAAATCCCAGTGGACTTTGGACAAGGTTTTTCTTAGAGGTTATTAGGCGGACAACATATTAACCCAAGCTAGGTTTGATCATGATGCATGTACAGTTATTATCAGAGTAAGGTTTCTGTAAAAGTCTAGACTGGTACCCCCAAGTGGACAACCTGAGAGGGAAAGGCACGGAACCGTCGACTGCACCACTGATCGACTAGTTTTACAGCAAATAAGCCTTTCCAAATTTAAAAGGGTGATTTTAGGAAGAGCGTGGACACTCATCAAGAACCACTATGGTATTAGTATGCACGAGTGGAATATGATGTCGATTATCATTATGCAGGAAATAACACATTGTCCAGTATTTTCACATGTTTGAAAATAAATGCAGTATTGAATGAACGTAAAGACATAAAGGAAGGAAAAAAAATAGGGAAGAAGTTAGTTCGCGAAATGAAGGAATTGTAATAAAGCAAATAAAGGGGTAAGTATTGGGGAGAGACATGATATAGCAAAATTGAAAGTCGGGAACATGATTAGGAAATAAGGGGAAACACAAGAAGAATTGCATGTGCATTCATATAAAAGGGAAATAGGGAAAAGGATGTGCATGTGGCAAATAAGAGAAAAATAACAAACATATGCTTATCGGGAAAGACCAATTCATGTATATCAAGTTCATAATGGTAAGAGCCTAAGGATATCCCCAGTAGAGTCGCCATACAGTCGCACCCCCTTTTTCTCGCGAAATCGGGTTTCGACATTTTAATGACTCCTTTGAGAAGGTAGGGAAAAAGGAATTGGTTAGAGTTGCTACCAAATGGATTAAGGTGCGTTAGGGCACCTAGAGCAGATAACTCATGTTATACCAGTTTGCATCACCAGAGATCGGGTAAGGGCTCAAAATTACCTTGAGGAGAAGGTGCTAGGCACCCTTCGAGGTCCACAATGGTGGGTCCTTGCTGAACTTAATTATGAATTGGTCTAATAAAGAAGCGAGAGGAATATTTAATAGGGATGGGGGGTCTAAAATTTTTTAACCTAAAGGATCACCCCGTGCAACATAAATAATACTTCGTAACTCCCTCGAGTCAGGGTGTTACTCATATTATTCAGCGGGCACAGACTATCATCTCCTGCTATCTTATTACTATCTTTAAGTTATTACCTAAAGCGCTTTAATTGATTATATTTCGATTCCTACGCATGCACTACTCGTCCCTTACATATGGCCCTGGAGGTATTAGGACCTCTATTTGGGATAGTTCTAGACTAAGCCTAAGTTGCTCAAAATGTAAAAGACTAGGCAATAAACTAAACATGTTAGGACTTACAAATATAAAGCAAATATGGGCTCATGTTAACATCCGCATATAAACAACAAATGCACGCAATTATTTGACAATATTTATCGATCTTAAAATCCTATAGGGAGGATATATATGTGATAAGACAAGCGAGAAGTGATATACAGAATCCGTTTCATTAATGCGAGTGTTAAGGCCTATTATTTTGCCTACTGATTTTATTTAGTACGACATCTAGGCATTTCATGCAGTGACGAATAGTAGTAAATCACAGTTACAAATCCAGAATTGTGGTTTTTGTCCTATAGGCATATTGTCTAAGTGAGTAGTAGTGGAGAATGTATTCAGAACCATTTAGTAGAATCCTATAGGCATGATATCTGATGTCGAACTGGTTTTAACCCTAAAGGTATGATTTCTAGATGCACACTGATTTTAGCTTCATAGACATGTTTTATAGCCTTGTATTTCCCTTTAATCCTATAGGCATTCTTTCTATTTACTGACCCGACTTAAATCTTATAGGCATGATCTCTAGGTTTGAAGCTGATTTAAATCCTACAGGCATGATATCTATTACTGAATTGATTTAAATCTTTTAGGGATGATATCTATCAAGCAACACAAGGGCAGAAATTGTACACATTACCAGTAAACAATTGAATCAAAAGGAACTAAGAAATCCCCCTAATTTTACTAAATACCCCAGAATCTATTTATTACAGAGTTGTTACAGACCAGAATAGCAAAAGAATTACATAATAGTAATAAGATACACTATAGGGAGCCTTCATTAGGTCCAAAATAAACCTGGGAACCAGGCCTTCAAAGTAATCAACTTCGAGGCTCAATTCATAGGTACAACATAGCCAAATATGAATGTGACACCCATAACACATGTAGAACCAGGTTTCCAATGTGTCAAAGTTACCAAGGGCCTCAGGAACCCAGGGAAATGCTCACACCAGAACCACATACACAGAAATGTTTTAAAAGAGATTAGGAATCAGTTCCTAGTGCGTTATAGTTTACATGTAACGACCCGGACGGTTGTTTTAAGAATTTATGCCCCGATACCCTATTAACTGCATTCCTCGTATTTGTTTCTGCTATTGTGAGTTGCCGAAAGGATTTATTTTGAGTTTCAGAGAGTTTTGGGCCACTTAGCCCCTAAATGAGAGTTTAAGTTTAAAATTTGGACAGTAGTCAGATCATTGTGAGGACGAACTCGGAATGGAGTTCCATTGGTTCTGTTAGCTCCTTTGGGTGATTTTGGATTTAGGAGTGTGTTCGGATTGTGTTTCGGAGGTCCGTAGCTTATTTAGGGTTGAAATGCCGAAAGTTAATTTTTTGAAGTTTCCGGTTCGCTAGTGAGATTTTGGTCTATGAGTCGGAATGGAATTTTGGAAGTTGGAGAAGCTCCATAGTGTTGAATGTGACGTGTGTGCAAAATGTTAGGTCATTCGGACGAGATTTGATAGACTTTTTGATCGAAAGCGTAATTCAGAAGTTTTTGGAATTCTTAGGCTTGAATTCGATGATAATTTGGTGTTTCGACATTGTTTGAGGTGTTTTGAAGATTGGTGTAAGTTTGGGTAGTGGTATATGACTTTTTCGTGCTGTTGGTTGAGGTCCCGAGGGCCTCGGGGTAATTTCGAATGGTTGACGAAAAGTTAGGAAATTGGGAGTTGCACTTGAAGTTTATAGCTGCTGTCATAACCGCATCTGCGGTTGGGAAGCCACAGGTGCGACTCCTGCAGATGCAGAAGCAAGCCGTAGAAGCAGCCAAGAGGGAGTCAGGCGGAGCCGCAGGAGCGGGCTTAAGGACGCATGTGCGATGGCGCATGTGCGATAGTGTGACCGCAGGTGCGGTCCAGACCGTTAAGTGAAAATCCACAGGTGCGGTAGTTTTGGCCTCAGAAGCGTACCCGCAGAAGCGGTAATTGGACCGCATATGTAGTTTTGCTGGGTCAGAATATATATATTTCACCCTTCGCGAATTTTAGCTATTATTCACCTCTTTTCAATCGGAAGAAGCTTTGGGGAGCATTTTTAAGGCGGATTTTCAGAGGGATTCATTGAGGTAAGGTCCTTGGTTCCTAGAACTCGTTCCTATGGTTTTATTTCATTGATTAGGCTTGAAATTATGGAAATTGTGGGTAAATATTGAAGAAACTAGGGCTTGGTTAATTGGAGTTTAAGTGGTGATTTGAGGGACCATTTGAGGTCCGATTTTTCTACTCTTGGTATGTCTTGTCTCGTGAGAGTGTGAGGATTCTGAATTTGTAAATTTTACTCGATTTCGAGTCGTGGTCCCGAGGGGAATTTTGGTCACATTTCCTAATTTTGCGTATTAGCTTAGAATTTAATTAGTTGAATTAGTTACTTGAACTGTTCTTTACATTATACAATTTATTTGAATAGATTCGAGCCATTTGGAGTTGAGTACTCGTGGCAAGAGCGTGGTTTCGGGTTAATTTGAGCTGGTTCGAGGTAAGTGGCTTGCCTAACCTTGTGTAGGGAAAACTCCCCTTAGGATTTGGTATTGTTGATATTTGAAATGCCTTGTACGTGAGGTGACGAGTGCATACTTGTGCTAATTATTGAAAATTTGATTTTCATTAAGTAACTAAAATTGTGTTTCCTTTCCTGTTTATACTACTTATAATTTAAGCCTGTTGTTAGCTTAGGGAAGCATGTCTAATCGACTTAATTGCTTATTTGCTCAACTACCTTATTTGAATTTTGTGCAGCATGCTAGGTTGGAAATACCTATTTTAACTTGGTGTGAAATTTGATGGTGTAACGAACCGCTTGGTCGTTTTGCCTTTTTGAACCCCGTTCCCTTAAATAAAACTCCACGTGCTTGATTTAGCTAATTCACGACTTGCTGGGATGGTTGGCTCGGGATTTGGAAGAGTTTTGGGTGAAATATGCCCATTTGATTCCTTAGGATTTTCTTAAAAGACTAAGTTTGACTTTGGTCAACATTTTGAGCAAACAGACCCTGATTCATGATTTGAAGGTCCTGGAGGATTCGTAGGAGAATATGGGACCTGGGCATATGCCCGAAATCAAATTCCGAGGTCCCTAGCCCGAGTAGTGAATTTTTATTAGAAATTATTAATTTGAAGTTTTAAGGATTTAAAAAAACTAAGTAATCATTGATTTCCTAGGTATCGAGCTTGTATTTTGGTTCCGAAGCCTGGTACAAGTCCGAAATATCATTTAAGACTTGCCCGTAAAATTTGGTGTCAATCCGAGTAGATTTAGGGCGTTTTGGCCCGTTGGAGGAAAATTAAGAACTTGACGTTCATAAATTTGATTCATTTGGTTTTAGGGAGTGAATTCTAGATTTAGCATTGTTTTGGGTGTTCCGAAGGTTCGAGTAGGTCCGTCTCGTGATTTCAGACTTGTCGGTATGTTTGGGCGGGGACCGGGAGACCCGCGCGTCAATCAGACGAGGCTCGAGTGAAGTGGAAATTTTGAAAGAGGGCTGAAGAACTGCTTCTTCTATCATAACCGCATCTGCGGTTCTTGGACCGCAGATGTGGTTCTTCGATCACAGAAGTGGCCCAGGGGGGCTAAGCCAGGAACTGCAGATGTGGCTCCCAGGCCGCAGATGCAGCTCCGCAGATGCGGCTCCCAGACCCCAGATGTTGTCCCAGCCTTCCCTCCCCCTTTCCACAGATGAGGTTAAAATCCCGCAGATGCGGTCCCCTTACCGCAGAAGCGAAAATCACTGAACCAGTGAGATTCATTAAAGATGGGTTCTAAGTCATTTTTTTTTACATTTTCACTCCTCCTTTGGGCGATTTGGGAGCTTTAGAGAGAAGGTCTTTGCTTAGCATCAAGAGGTAAGTTTGTTCCACCCATCCTTAGTTTAATACTTGTATTTTAGGTAGATTAAACACTAGAGCTTAGGTAAAATCAAAGGGGTTAGAGCTAAACCTAGGGTTTTGCTAAAACTTGGATTTAACCATGAAATTTGTTATGGAATTAATTAGAAATCATATATTAGTGATCCCTAGCTTGTAGAGAACATCTTCATTCGAAAAATTTCCGAATTCGGGCACGTGGGCCCGGGGTCGGATTTTGGAAAACTTGTGTTAATGGTTGGGAAATTGCTTAAATAGCTAGAATTCGATCTTATAAGTCTATATTAACTAGTTCTTAGTTAGTTTAATTAGTTTGGGATCTTTCGGCTCCAAATGAGGGCTTGGACTTGTTCTTGGCATTGGAAGTGCATTTTGGAGCGAGGTGAGTCTGCTTTCTAACCTTGTAAGAGGGAATTGTCCCCATAGGTATAATAATTGAATTATTTGTCATTATATTCGGGGACTACGTACATACTAGGTGACGAGAGCCCGTACGTAGCGACTATTATGTTAAGTCCGGGTAGTCTAGGACCCATAAGCATGCTCTACGTGATACTCTAGTACGTGTTGATTAATTCGGATTCGTACGAACTATTTTGAGTAAGAAGAATGAGACTAGAGAATGACCATTATCCTGTTTGGTCTTTTAAAGGAGAATACTTGGTATTTTTGTTTAGGGCTACTCCTTATATATATATATATATATTAATTATTATTGTTGCTTGTTAATGATCTTATTTTCTATTTGAATGCGTCGCACGGATGATTTGCGAGCGGGGCAATAGATGCATCTATGGTTCGAGTCGTTCGACCCTCGGCAGTGCACGATTTATTTTATGTTGGATCGGGTCTTACGTCCCAGGTGATTATTTGCGCATGTTTTGCTTAGAAATTCTTCAAGGATTGAGTTACATATTTGCTTAGACTATAGACAAGTACCTTTGTTAGTGTTTGGGAAAGAACTGTTACTCCACGATTATTAAATGTTAATAACTTGAGATATCTATGCTTATTATAAACTCTTCTCATATTAATTGACCCTAGTAAGTATCGAGTCGACCTCTCGTCTCTACTTCTTTGAGATTAGACAGGATACTTACTGGGTACATATTATTTATGTACTCATACTACGCTTCTGTACTTAATTATACAAGGTCTGAGGCAGGTACATCTCACTACCAGTTGGGCGCACATCACTAAGCAGATTTGATACTCCTATGGTGAGCTGCTTTCCTTTCTGTTTATGTATTTATGCTTTCTATTCTGTTCAGACAGTAGGGTAGTGTATTTTGTTGTACATTATACTAGTTGCCCACTACTTGTGACACTGGGACTTGGCACACACATTAGTAGACGTTATTATTTTGGGGTCGTATGATTATCATGATTTTTATCATCATTTCTAATATATTTCCAACTTAAAGAATTATTTCAACTATTTTGGGGTTAAAGTGATCGAAAGTTTAATTTGTATTTTTCCGCGTTGGCTTGCCCAACGATGGCGTTGGGCGCCATCATGACCTATTACGAAAATAGGTCATTACAACATGGTATCAGAGCACTAAGTTCACGTAGATGTCACAAGTTATGGGCAAACCTAATAGAGTCTTGTAGATCGGTACGGAGACGTCTATATTTATCTTTGAGAGGCTATAGGGTTTTAGGAAAGACTACTCTTTATTCATCTCCTATCGTGCAGTGATTTAGTATACTAAATTTCCCCCTTCTATTCTCTCACAGATGGTGAGGACATGCACGGCTGATGTTCCCGACCCGGGCGGGGCTGCTCCCCCTGTTGCTAGAGGCTGAGCCAGAGGCTGGGGGAGGGAACCGACCCGTGGTAGGGGTGTCGACGCCCCCTTTTTCTAAAGCGAAATCAGGTATACGACATTCGGGAAGACAACTCTTTTCCCACTTTGGGAATTGGGTATTTTGAGATTTTGGAGAGTCGCCACCTAATGATTATAGTGCATTAGGACACTTTAAGAAGAATTAAAGATGAAAACTAGAGTCGGGTAAGGGCTTAAAATTATCCCGAGGGGAAGGTGTTAGGCACCCCTCAAGATCCACTAGTGTGGTTCCCGGCCATGCTATAATTGTGACTTTAAATGCAAGTAAATAGGTAAACAAGCAAACATTGCAAATACGGGAAAACTGTTACAAATAAAAAATTTAAAGATGCTGAAATTTAGAAAATAACAGCTTTGCAATTTAAGAAAAGATAAGTAATGAGGGGAGAGATCAAATAATGATGTAAATAACTTAGGGAAATAAACAGAAGCGGAAGTTTGAAAAAGGTTTTGGGCAACTTTTAAAAAATCTGAAAATAACAAACTAATAAAGAGGGAGGGGGTAGTTTGGAATTAAAAAGGAAAGGGGGAACGGTGGCCGTTGATCTAAATGATCAACGACCATGATTAAAAGGGTGATGGGTTGGGTCGGTTAAATGGGTATTGGGTTAGGTTAAATGGGATTGGGCTGGTCCGATTTTGGGTTGATTTTTAGGCTAAAATTGTAATGGAATTGGGGTTATAATTGAAATAAAATGAGGCCAAAATTTAAATAGCCAGTTTTTCCCTTTTATTTTTATAAAATGATAGAAATAATTTTGAAATTAAATCGAAGGTACTGAATCAGTTAATGACATATAAATATTAATTTAAAAATGGTGGAACCAATTTTATAATTATAAAATACTATAAAATCTTAAAGAGGCTAGTATTGCAATTTCATGCAATTAATGATGTTCCCAAAGTATATGAGGAGAATGTACGGAGTTTTTATACCGACCTCTTCACAATAGAGGACGATTAAATTTGTGCGTTGATAAATGGGGTGGACATAGTGATGGACTCTGCCTTATTAGGGTCAATTCTGGGTGTTCCTGCTGAAGGATTGTCATCTGTTCAGGGTGCCTGCACGTCAAACATCAGAAATGCCATTGTCAAGGACAAGGCAATCCAGCATGGGGAAAAAGTATATAAGAAGGCACTCCTTCCAGTATATCAGTTGCTTTTTGAGATGGTTAACATAATGTTTCTTCCCCGCGCTGGGAGAAGATCTATTGCATCCAAAGCTAACTTGGTCCTTATGGAAGCCTTGGATGATTTTACTGCCATCAATTTGCATGGGATAATGATTGAGCATATGCAGAAGGTGGCAAACCTTAAGGATGGCAATCCTAGGCTACCTTATGGGTTTCTTCTCACAAAGGTCCTCGAGTTCTTCAAAGTGCCTCTGGGACAAGCCAAAGTGGGCACTAAAAAGCAATCCTTCTCTAAGATCACTCTTGAGGAGTATGAGTGTATTGACAAGGTCAGAGGAGTTGGAAGCACCTCCACTATCTCTCAACGGATAAATGCTCAGATTAGTGCCATAGAGGAGATCCGAAAGTTGAAGGCTAGGAGCGTGATCCTTGAGAGTCAGCTCAGTCAGCTATAAGAGACACCTGGTTCTAGTAGTTCTCACAACTCAAAGGTTGCATGCCTAACGAAGGAGAATACCGAGCTCAAGAAACAGGTGGAGGACTTGAAAGAAAGACTGCTCAATGAGCAAATGTCTGCGAATGATCGTATAGATTTTTTCCTCCAAACCCTTGCTTCCTCTTCTAAGCCCCCTTCCTCCAGCGTCCCCTAAAAAGTGTCCTCTCAGTGTCCAGTTTCCAGTATCCATCTTTTAAGTTGTTTTGGTGATGTTTTTGTTTTTGGTACTTGTTTTTGTTTTGTTCTGAAATTATGGATGGTAACAATGATTCTGCTCCCGCATGTAAAGGTCCAAAATTTGTCAATGCAAGTATTTCTCTTTTGCTGTTTATGCTACTGCTTTTTGTATCTGTTTTCTATCATGTTGTGTGTACACAAGTGGCATGAGTTAACCACGCTAGACTTCTTTATGCTCCTTACTTATTTTGTGCTTTTTTATGATGCCAAAAGGGGGAAGAGAATAATAATAATGTGAACTGAAGGGGGAAATACAGATTCATGGGGAACTCATTGAGATCCCTGGGGAGCTCACTGAGGTTCCTGGTGCACTATCAGACTCCTGCATAATTGAATAATAATTAAAGGGGAATGCATAGATTCAGGGGGAAACTTAAGGTCTTCCTGGTTTACTGTCTGGTTCAGTGTGGCTCTTTTTGGGGTTTTCAATTATGAGTTTGTGATCATCAAAAATGGAGAGTTTGATAGGTTACAAGTACCTTGGTCATAATTACTTTGTTTTATGTTTTGATGATCTAATAAACTTACTATCCAGAACCAGATAAGGAACTTGTTACACATTCTCAAAACCTTAAGATCACAAGGTTCCAGCTTGAGTTATGGTTAAACTCTTCAGAGTAGAAGGAACAACTGAGGGAACAGGTTCCTACCAACTCCCAAGTGACTGTACGAAGTCAACTCTCCAGCTGGAAAAGTTGCTGCCTGCACACGTTACACTACAGGAACAATGCAACAGTCAACTTTCTGTGGAAGACTTTTTACCTACCTTGCTTACATTATTATAAGTGATGTCTATATGTATTAATACAATCAAGGAAGGTAAAACACTTCACTTGAACACTTAGAGATTTCACTCAAGCTCTCACGTGATCATCCAGCAAGCAACTCTCAAGTGCTTCAAGAACAAAGAACAAAACAACTACGGACCAGTTCCCACATAAATTATTGTATGTCCTTAGTTGAGTTGTAACTTTGTTAATGTTCTTACTTGTAACTCCTATTTAGCTTACTTAGAAGCAGTGCCTAGGAAATCCTTTGTAAATCTTAAACCTTTGTGTTTGAGTCTTGGCTAGAGTTAGTCAAGTTGTAAAGTTTATGTAATAGAGGTATTACAAAGTATCTTGTAATAGGTGTGTTACAAGTTAGTGAGAGATTAACAAGTTAATTCCTAGGTTGCATAGGTTGTAATCTAAAAGTTTCTCAGTAGTGAAGTTGAAATCCTACAAGGTTAGGTCGTGGTTTTTAATCCCGTTGAGCTGGAAATTTTCCACATAAAATTCCTCTTATCATTTGTTTACTACAGTGTGCGTGTGTTCTGTTGAACCTGATAGAGAACCTGATTCTTTATAGAGTTTGGTGGACCTTATATTCTATCAGCACTCTATGTTAAAAAGGCTTGGTTGAATAACTCTTGTTGTTTCTTCATTGTCTAACTTGAAATTATCCATATTTGTTTCCCTGTTGTTTCATCATGTGTTTACCCTTTGTTGCCTATTCCGCTTAAACTTCTGTTGTTAGCTTACATTATTGAACTATTTAGTTGTCATTTATTTCTCGCCTTCCACATTTAGAATGTGCTATACTCTGTTAGATCTCTTTTATCCTAGTAGGTGTTTTGACCTGGGCTCATCACTACTCTACTGAGGTAGTTTTGATAATTACTGGGTACCATTGTGGTGTACTCATGCTATATTTCTGCACATTTTTGTGCAGATCCAAGTACGTCTACCCGTGCTGGACGCTAGTGATTGATTGATTAGCTGCTTTTCGGAGGCTTCAAGGTATACCTTCTCGACGTCCGCAGGCCTCGAAGTCACCTTTCGTTATCTTCTCATTACTGTTATATCCTTTATCAGACAATGTTGTAGTAGAGTAGAATATGCTGTAGAGCTATGACTTAGTTCCACCGATTTTGGGAACTATGATGTTGATATTATAGTTTGGGAATTAGTTTGAGCTTATTGATTTTTATTTTAGTATCTCAAATTGGTTATTTCTGTTAAGCTGTTATTAAATGTGTGGCTTACCTAGTCTTAGAGACTAGGTTCCATCACAATATCCTAAGGTGGAATATTAGGGTCGTGACAAATTATTATGTGCTACTTATTGTGGGAGCTATGTACGCACGAGGTGATGAGAGTCCATATGTAGCTAAAATTATGCATATGTCTCGGTAAACTTAGGACTACACCATTTGATATTTTTGCTACTTGAAATCAACGTGTTAGTTTAATTACATAGATTTATACTTGAAATTTGATTAGGAATTATGTTGGGCCGAGCTTCATTTCCTTGAGTTTTGGAAGAATACCTGATTGTTGATGAAAGCTATGCTTTCTTTTAGTGCCATCCTTGTGTGGTAGTTGTTTGACCCATAGTTCGAAGAGTTGTTTGGCCATTCGGGTGCGCATCCCCGTTATCTGGAGACCTAGTAGTGAGTTGCTTCCCATGCTCCGATCTGCAGCACCCGGAGTCTCCTCCTTGTTGTATTTACTATTTCTATCTATTTTATTTCAGATAATTGTTGTAAGGGTTTTATATATTAATCTACAAGATTTCTCATGCACATGCGACACCTGATTTTGAATTTTTTTAAATAAATGTTTATGGTTTGGCCTAACATTATTACCATTTTATTTTTAAGTCTTATTCATGTGTTATATCGCCATGATCTTTTATACTTAGGTTCTTTATTAATTAAAAAATTACGATTTCAAAAGCAATATAACTAGTAATTAATTTGATAGTTCACGTATTGGCTTGCCTATCACAACGTTGGCGGCCATCAAGGCCTAAACTAGGTTTTGGACGGTGACATAAACTGTCTATGTATCTATTCAAAATTACATTCTTTTTTTCTTCTAAAAGCTTGCCAAACACCTTAACTTGGAAAATAATACACTTTCGGTGGGAAAATTTAAACAAAAAAAAAGCACATCAAAACAAGTCGTTCGTTTGCGAGAGAGAAAAAACAAAAAAAAACTTTAGTTCTAGGTTGGAAGTTTTATACTACCTAATGCCTTTGATAAAAAGGTTCAGCTATAAGTTTTGTGTTTAATTTTGTTGATTTTGTCATTAACTATTACATTAGCACGTCCTTGCTACTTCTTCAAGTAATAATGGCAGAAATTATTTCATTGC
>MU677795.1:3485-39789 GCA_026770625.1 Nicotiana glauca
TCAATTTAAAGTGTCCAGCCCAATTCCTAAAATTTCCCGACCCACGACCCTTCTACATAACCCGCCCGAATCCCCCGTTTAATCTAGGCCGTTGATCAAAATGATCAACGACCACGTTTTAATCTTTCCTTTTTAATTTACCCTTACCCCCAAACCCTAATCACTTTGTATCTCCAGCCGCCTTTTAACCCCCCTCTCTCTCAACCCCCTTCTCAAACCCTAGTCGCCTTCCACCACTTTCGCTCTAAAAGCCACCGGAATTCATGGCTTCCAAGGCTATGAAGGTCATATTCCCGCCTTCTATGGCTCCTACACACCCGGTTATTGTAATATCGAGGTCTGACCATGAAGAAGCTTGGTCCAGGCTTCGTTTGATTCGAGTTTTGTAGCCTTCCCCGGCCTTGCTCCGACACGCCATGGTTGTTCGAGCCTGATTTCGACTTATCCTGTTTAGATCAGTGACTTTTCTTAGCCTTTCTCACTGCTTGGGTTCTTCTGAAACCCTAACCATTCGAGGTTTTTCTGTTTCTTTTAGATCCGTTATATATTTGTTTTTTCTCTAAGCTCTTAAGAATTTTTCTCAAAGTTCTTTCAAAACTACATATTCCAAGCCTTCATCTTTTCCGATGTAAGGTTTCGTCAAGTTGTCCTTTAAAATTTCTCTGATCTTTAGCATGTTTTACTGTATTTCTTATGTGTATTTCCTATGTGTTTCTTCTACTGTATTTCCTATGTTGTTCCCTATACCGTATTTCCTATGGTATTTCTTCTTTCTTCTATGTGTTCTTCCATTATGCTACTGTATTTTTTATGTGTATTTCTTATGTGTTTCTTCTATTGTATTTCTTATATAATGGCTTCTACTGTATTTTTTATGTTGTTTCTCCTACTTTGATTCTTATGCTGAAAGATGCATGTTAAAAGTTCCAATTTCTTTTTAAGATTTCGGAAGTATTTTGTCAGTATTTTTGCCTTGATTACTTGCCTTTTCATCTCTACGCTCGATTAATGGCGAAAACCCTAAAATTTGGGGTTTCATTCAAGCATTGAGACCATTGGCTACGTGATTTGCTTGTGCTTCATCTCTGAACTTGCTTGATTTTCTAGACCTATTTGAGTTCCTATAGTTGTTTAATCTACTGCTTTATTAAGTCTCAAAACCATTGCTTCAATTTTGTTTCTTCATGTAATTCTAACTTTTTCTAAACTCTACTTGACCCTTTTTCACATGTCTTCTCTATTGCTGAATTATCAAATTCCTATGGTCTACTGCTTACTTATTTTTTGCAAATTGCATGACACTTTCGCTTTATCCTAAATTCAGCGTCGCATGCATGTTACTTGTGTACTCTTTATATGTGCTGAACTTTCCTTTTAAGTGGCTTTCAATTGTGATTGATTTCAGACTTCCTTCGTATAAGGTTAATTGATTTGTTTCCATGTTTGCTGACTTCTCTGTTACTCGATTTGAGTCAAAAGTTTTCCTTAGTTTTTCTGACTCGGTTCATTCATAGACCAGTAAATCTCTACTCCTTGATTTTCTGGCTACTAATTGAATTTTCTTACCTTATTTATGCAACTGTGTATTTCAAAATTTTGCTCTTAAGTAACTTTTTATGTATTTACCCCTAACTGCATGCTTTGTACAAGATGTTTATTTGATTTCTTCCCTTAAATAGTTTTCTCGTTTGAATCTGAGTTCCTTAATTAAAGGAAGTCTTGTGTGATTGATTCTCGATTGATATTCAGTTCCTTAACTATTTTCTTACCTTATTTCTGCCTGATTTTCATACTATAAATGCACAACTCTTTCACAATACACATTCACAGTCTTTCTGAACTCACACTTATACACAATAGTATTCTCTCTTCTTGTCTGCACTGTGGCCTGTTTACAAGACCTACTGCTTTTCTCTCTTTGTTTCTTTGAAACTGATATGTCCTGATTTAAACTTTAAGCACCACAACAATGTGTTTATTTACTGCTTTTATATCCATGTCTATTTACTGTCTCTGTATAGTTCAACATTCAAATTAGTATGCTGATTTCTTTTTGCATGTTTCCATTGTGAATCCCTATTCCCCCACACCCTTGTGTGTTTAAGCTATGGATTGGAGCATGGCAATATGTAAGTTGTTGCCCATGAACCAAACCTGATCCCTTGGGATCCTAGTCTCTATTAATGTGTGTTTGGACAAGCTTATGGTATGCTAGCATTATCCATTATTGGGCATGTCCACATCCTTCCCTTTGCCTATTTCAATTTCCCTATCCCCCTGAACCCCTTATGTGTACTTATTTCCCTCTTCTTTTCCCATATTCCCTCTCAGAATTCTGCTTCTGCACTTACATTCTCTCTTAGTCTCTTAAGTTCTGCCCCCCTCTTGTGAGCCTTGCCTTGGGTCCTTGAGCTCCCTCTAAACTTGGACACCTGAGGGCTGTCCTTTCCACACTGCATTTATCCTAATCTGATAATGTATTTGGGTGTGAGGATTGCCCAGAGTCCCCTTTGAGGCTCTTAGGGAACTTTGACACATCCAAATGGGAGAAAGGCTTTGGATCATGATCTCTTGGAGTTGGTTTACCTCATATTTCAGACAGGAAGTCTGAATCAAGATCTCCTTGGTTGTACTTTTAATTTCTAATGTATTCTTTTATTTTATTTTAGGTTGTAATAATTTGCAATAGACTCTGGGGATGGCTAGTGAAAAAGGGCAGGTAACTATGTATTCAAAGGGTAGATATCATGCCTATAGGTATTTCTGAATTCTGCATTTTTCACATAGATACCATGTCTACAAGTATTTCTGAAATCTGCATTCTCTCATGTAGATACCATGTCTATATGTATTTCTGAATTCTGCATTCTCTCATATAGAAATCATGTCCATAAGTATCTGGAAATTTGGATTCTGCATATGCATATAGAAAATATGCCTATAGGTTCTTCTGAATCTTGTATATCCATTCTTCATCTAGCAATCATGTTCATAGGTCTTAAACAATCAACTGCAATTAGATATCATGTTCATAAGCATTAATTGAAATTCAACATCTAGATATCATGTCTTTATGGTTCTGCATTTTCACCATGTCTATAAAAGGTTTAAAACCAACGACGCATAGAAAACATGTCTATAGGAACTATTAATCGAATCTGAATCGCTCAATTCATGTATAAGGCTAAAACCAGTAATAACGATGTGTCATCATTTGTAGAACTTGACCTTCGTAAAAACTTGCCTTCTTTAATAATTTGACCACCTTTCTATATCAGTATGTACTCAGTTGTCTCATTGCGTTCTGAATTCAGTAGATACCATGCCTATAGGATCCTTTTCCAACACTTAGGCAAGCCTTAGGATAAAATTATAAACTGAAATATGCTTTTATTAACTACAACCAGCAAGCAGGCCTGATTTGGGCTTCTTATCTGAATTATGTAATAAATCAGTCTGCCTCAACCTTTAAGTTTTCGCATGCTTATTTAAACCTTTAAGTTTTCGCATGCTTAGTTCTTAATCAGACCTTAAACATTATGTGTAAGTCATGCTAAATTATGTGTTTCTTTGTGTAAAGGAGGTATATCTGAGCCTTTTACTTGTTATATGCTTTCCCTCAACTTGCTATACATGTTTTTGTATGTTGCCTAGAATTTTTACCTTTAAAACCATAAATAAGCCTAAATATCCCTCCCCTTTAGGATTAGTAGTCCTAAATGCCTCCGGGACTGATAGGATTAGGATGAGTAATAGCATGCAATAAGTAAACGAGACCATTACGTGCTTTAATACCTTAACGAGCTGGGAATGGTAGATATAGATAGAATGACCACGCGATAATGCCACGCATAGCCCCTCATTGAGGAGTGATTACCGGGCATTTTGTGGGGTGATCCATATTGTTAATAAACATAGGACCCTCTTTCCTTCTTTCTTGCCTCTTTTAAAAGAATTTCAAACTCTTTCCTTTAAGAAAAATCTGCTTTCTTTTAAGTTCTTCCCAACTTTATTTGTTTGTAAAACCTTATATGATGAAATCCCCTCTTATTTGAGCCCTATTTGTCTATATGCTAATTGTACTCAAACTCACAATAATAGTCTGGCCAGGAACCACACTAGTGGATTTTGATGGGTGTCTAACACCTTCCCCTTAGGATAATTTCAAGCCCTTACCCTATCTCTGGTTACTCAAATCAAACCCTTCTTAGTGTCCTAATGCACTTTAATCATTAGGTGGCGACTCTTCAATTCAAACCCAATTCCTAAAAGGGAATGAGTTGTCCTCCCAAATGTCATAAACCCTATTTCGCGAGAAAAAGGGGGCGCAACAGCCGCAGCTGGCACTGTCCATCATTATCACCTACCACCACCCACCTACCACCTTCCTCAATCACAACTACTATCACCACCCACCATTATTAACTATCACCATCCACCACCACCATCGTCAATCATAATCGCCACCACTACCAATCACTACTAGCTACTAGCATGAACCACCATCATCAACCAAAACTACCACCAACCACCGCCTAGCTACTAGCATGAACCACCATCATCAACTAAAACTACTACCAACCACCGCCTCTAGTTGACATTCACTCGTTAGCCACACCACCACCAATTATCATATTTTAAAAAATTATATATTTTATTAATAGAATATTAGATTAGATAGTATTTCATTTGAATTTTATGTTTAAATTTTCAAATAAAGATAAATTCTATACATTCAGATGTTAAAAATAAAACAGTCTTAATTATTTAATATTCAGATCTTAATACATATCTTAATAAATTCAGATGTGTATTCAGACTTAGACGTCTTAATCTTAATACACATCTTGATATTCAGGTGTGTATTCAGATTCTGGTGTCTTAATCTTAAAGAAAACAAATGAGATCTAAGTGGGATCAATGAGGAGCCATGCATGATGCAGGTTAAAAGGATGGGAAAACGTACAAATTTATCCCTCTAGTTTTAAATATTATTTTTATCTAATCTCCGTTATATTATTTGGTCAAATTAACCCCTACCGTTATACTATCCAGCCAAATTTATCTCGACCATCAGTTAACTCTAGTATTCCCTATTTAAAGTACACTTACAATGGATATTAAATATACTCTTTGCAGTATTTTTCTTTGCGCTCCGTCTCTCAATTCAGACAAGGGCTTAGATTGTGATATAAGGGGTTGCTCCAATACATTATGACAACCACCAACGATGATAGTTTATATGATTCCACCAAACTATAGAGAGACCATATCCTCTATGAGTTTCCACTGAGAACGCTAATAAAATAGTAAGTAAGTAAGACAGGAAGTTTTACATTAAAAAATTCTTGCTCAAGGGGATAAAAAACCATGACCTACACTGGTAGGATTTCAACTTCACTATGAGAAACTTTAGATTACAAGCTATGCAATCTAGAAATTAAACTCTTAATCCATCACTAACTTGTAATACACCAATTACAAGCCACTTTGCAATACACCTATTACAAAGACTTCAACTCATGACTAACTCTAGTCACAATACAAACACTAAGGGTTTATGATTTTACAAGAGGTTCTTAAGCAACGCTTCTAGATAAGCAAAGTAGGAATTTCAATGAATAACAATTATAAAGTTACAACTCAACTAAGGACATTCAAATACTAGCTCTAGGAACTGGTCCGTAGTAGTGTTAAACTTTGTTCTTGATGCACTTGAGAATTGAATGCTCGAATGTCAGATTACTTGAATGCTTGGAATGAATTCTCAAGTGTTCAAGTGATGTTTTATTGTAATACTCTTGTTGATACAAAGGACAAGTGACTGCAGAACTGTGCTGCACTATTTCTGTGTACAGTGCAGGCAATCACTTTCCAGCTATACATAGTTGACTTTGTACTGCTGTCAGGGAAACACAAGGATAGAATGTCCCTTTGTTGATTCTCTATCTTCTGTAGTTGTAGCAGTTCACATTAGCTGGAGTCCGTTGATTTGCAATGTGTACCAAGTGTGTTAGGTTCCTTATCTGGTTCCTTGACAGTAAGATTGTTGGATCATCAAAACATAAAGCTAAAGCATTGTAAACCCGTCAATTTCCCCATATTTTATGATGACAAACTTAGACATTGATAACACACATTTAGAACAGAATTAACCAAATGAAGAAACAAGAACTTCACAAGTTCCCCCTGGTTCTATGCTTCCTTCTTAATCAGATCCATGTTTCAATTATATTTCCCCCTTCTGGCATCATTAAAAATATACAATCAAGAAATCAGCTTAAAGAAGTCTAGCGTAGCTAACTCATACCACATATGTAAACACAACATGACAGAAAAGAGAAACAGAGAAACATAAGCATTAGAGAGCAAAAGAGGATAGTTTTTATATATAAAACATATGCCTTTGCTATACACCAAAGGCAAAGATTGGACTGTTTTCGGCGGGAGCAGTACAAGTACACCCCATCCATATCACAAAAAGAAATAAAAACAACTGCCAAAGTTATCAAAACAAGAACATAAAATCCAAAAACTAGTCACTGAAGGGGCTGCCTGAAGGACACTAGGAGGAGAGGGCTTGGAAGCTACAACAGGGGTGTTGAGATTTAGATCTATTTGGGCATTCGACGACATTTGCTCGGTGAGAAGTTTCTCCTTCAGGTTTTCTGCTTGTGCCCTAAGATCAGGATTTTCTTTGGTCAGACGAGCTATCTCCTCATTTGACCCTGGGGCCCCTTAGGCCTGTTAACCTTCCAGGATATCGTTCCTTGCCTTCAACTTTCGAATCTCCTCAGTTACACTATTTTGAGCATTGATGAGTTGGGAGATAGTCAAAGTACTACCTACTCCTCTATTTTTTTATATACTCACATTCCTCCAAGGTTGTTTGAGAGAAGGTCTGCTTCTTGGTCCCTACCTTGCACTGTCCCAGTGGCACTTTGAAGAACTTAAAAACGTGCGCAAGAAGAAACCCATATGGAAGACCATAGTTTCCATCCTTGAAAGTCGCCACCTTCTGCATATGCTCAATCATGATGGCAGGCAAGTTTACTGCTGTAAATCCATCCAGTGTGTCCATCAGATACAAGTCGGATTTGGAAGTAATGGACCTTCTCTCAGCACGGGGTAGAAGAACCTTATTCACCATCTTGAACAATAACTGACGAGGAGCAAGGCTTTCTTGTGAATTCGTTCCCCCTTCTGGTTTGCATCATCCTTTATAATAACATTTTTGTAGTTTGACCCACACACACACACTTCACAGAAGATGTACCAACAGCAAGGACTTTAAGAATATCCCCAATCAGAGCAACGTCAAACATAATGTCCGTTCCATTAACTAAATCACAAATATGGTTAATGTCAACAGGAAAAAGGTCGACATAGAAGCTTTGGATCTCATCCTCATAAACCTCAGGTGCATCAATTGTGAACAGATGTACCTACTACTGAAACTCGACCATCTCAATTACTTGTCTCATGTCGTCCATGTCAGAAATTGCTAGGGCAAAAGTGCGACCCAACAAGACCTTTTGGTACCTTAGTCGTTCTCTAACAGACAGATTTCCACGCTTCATTCTCTTTTGTAGAATCAGGTTCCCTCACAGTTTCGACCTTCATCTTTCCATACTTCGCACTCGATTTGCCTTTACTTGACTTGTCCAACACATTCTCATCAGATAATGATTGGTCACTCATTACTTCTTTCATCTTTCCAACACTTCTCATTGATCTTGAACTTGGCGTAGCAACACTATCCTCTGAAGCATATTGCTTCTTATTCTGGGACCTTTTAACCAAGGAACTAGGTTCCTCTGTTGCTTCTTCAACAACTTCCACCATAGGAACGTCATTGTCACATACTACTTCTCCATTATTCACTAGCCTCTTCTTTTTCTTCTTACTACTCCTTTTGCTCTTTTGTAGGGTAGACTCATAAGCTTCTTTTGCTTGCAACCTAGTAGTAGGTCACTTAGTAGGGTACTCAGGAGTGATTACTGCCATTCTCTTGACAATAAAAGCATCCAGAGAAATATTATCTTGATCTTCCTCATCACTAGACCTCATCTCGGGAACCATAATTTCAAAGGTCTCAACAGTGAAGTGTTGAGAGAGAGTAGGGGCATAATTGACTTGGGATGAGGATCCTCGACGTGTTTCCTTTGGAGAGGGGTCAGGTCCTTCACGAGAAATCCCATTAGTGTCTACTGGTGCAGAGTTTTCAAAGAGCACCACAACTCCTTCTTCCACTAACCCACATGTCTCATTCCTCTAAGAGTCAAACACACAAAAGATTACTCATGCACTATTCCATCTACAGATATGACTAGTATGTTTGCGACGACCTCTTCCTCTAGACACTACATGGTTACCATAAACTCAGGAGCAAGAACACTTGGAGATTGATCAACACTAACCTCTGAGACCTATACAATCTGTGGAACTTTACCTTGTTCTCCACCCTTGTTTTGGTCGGTGAGAATCTCAGTCGATAGAGATAAAGGTTATCGAATTTTGGGGTTTCTAAGTTCTCATCATGTGGAGTGAGAGAGAGGTCTAAGAGAGTCGCATGAGAACTAGAGGGTGTATGGAAATATGGTTTGGAGGTGTTTTCAGTGGTTGAGACTGGAATGGTGAGAGAGGGTTCATCAGGAACGGAAAAATCAAGGGTTTTCTCTAGGGTGTTCTCCACTGAAGAAGGGATTATCGGATGATTTTCAGCCATTGCAAAGATACATTTGAGAATTTTTGGAGAGAGCTGAAGAGAGGATTATGATCTTTCAAGAAGAAGAGAGGGTTTTAGTGAGACAAGATAATTATGAGGGAGGGAGAGAGAGAGAAACTCGTTCTACAACGACGATAATATATGGGGAGTTGCAACGTTTCAGAGGGAGATGAAGGAATTTGAAATGAAAAGACATGACAGTAGGGTCTGAAAAGGTGGATGTCACGACACTTGATTTTTGCACCTTTTTAAGATATGTATGAAAAAATGTCCAAGACTACTAACCTGTGGTACAAAAACCAGGTTCTTGACCCGTCTTTGAAAATTTCAATCCTCTTTTACCACCCATGAAGTGCATCTACAGCTTTTATAATCATCATGCGTGTCTACCTACAACGTATTGAAGTGAGTTAGACTTCGCCGGAAAACACTTTAGCTAATGTTACTTGAAGGTGACTTTCATAGCCAACTGATGGGAATTAGGTTCTCAATTAGGCTTCAATAGCCCCAACTCCAGCCTATTTCTTTCAAAATGTTCTCTACTCAATGCATTGGTGAATATATCTGCAATTTGGTCTTTTGTACTGCAGAATTTCATATAGATAAGCCCATTCTCCACATTGTCTCTCGGAAAATGATTTCTCACATCAATGTGCTTGGTTCTATTGTGTTGAACAGGGTTCTTGGCCATGTTGAGTGCATTGGTGTTATCATATAGAAGAGGCACACAGTCAATGTACATACCAAAATCTACCAATTGTGCTTCAGCTGTTGAAAGATCCACTGAGTTTTGCTTTCTTGTACCCCATGAGATGAGACATGATCCTAAAAAGTGAGCCATTCTAGAAGTACTTTTCATGTCCACAAGATAAGCTGCATAGTCAGCATCAGCATACCCAATAAGATTAAAATTGTCACATAAGGGGTAGTACAGGACCAGGTCCTGTGTTCCCTTAAAATATCTCAAAATTCTTTTGGCAGCCTCTAGATGAGATTCCTTGGGATTTGACTGAAACCTTGCACATAGCCCCACACTAAAGACAATATGAGATCTGTTGGTAGTAAGGTAGAGAAGAGACCCAATAATTCCTCTATACATGGTTTGATTCACAGAAGAGCCAGATTCTTCCATGTCCAGTCGAGTGGAAATGGCAATGGGAGAATCTATCACTTTTGATGATTCCATATCAAACCTCTTCAAGAGCTCCTTAATGTATTTCTAATAGCTGATGAATGTACCCTTTGGGGACTGCTTCACTTGAAGACCCAAGAAGAAATTCAACTTACTCATTATGGTCATTTCAAACTCAACTCCCATGAGTTTTGCAATTTTTTCACATTATGAATCAGTTGTTGCCCCAAAAATGATATCATCAACATATACCTGGACAATGAGCAGGTTTCTCCCTCGTTTCCTCAGGAACAAGGTGTTGTCAATTTTTCCTCTTGTAAAGCCATTTTCTAAGAGAAACTTTGACAACCTTTCATACCAAGCTCGAGGAGCCTGCATTAACCCATGTAGTGCCTATCCAATTTAAACACGTATTCAGGGTGTTCATGACACTCAAAACCTGGAGGTTGCTTTACATAGACTTCTTTCTTAAGAAATCCATTCAAAAATTCACTTTTGACATCCATTTGGAACAAAGTGAATTCCTTATGTGATGCAAAGGCAATTAAGATTCTTATAGCTTCCCTGCGAGCAACCAGAGCAAATGTCTCATCATAATCAATCCCTTCCTCCTGATTGTAACCTTGAACCACTAGCCTATCCTTGTTCCTTATAGTATTTCCATGTTCATCAAGCTTATTCCTGAATACCCACCTAGCTCCTATGATGGTTTGATCTGATGGTCGAGGTACCAGGTGCCATACATTGTTCTTTTCAAATTGATCCAACTCATCTTGCATGGCTATAGTCCAGTATGTATCTTTTAAGGCTTTCTTGATATTTTTGGGTTCTATTTTGGAAAGAAAGGCTGAGAAGGCAAGTGATTTTCTGGCTTTTGATCTGGTTTTCACTCCTGAATCTAGATGGGTTATTATGTTGTCAAGAGGATGGGAGCTTTTGTGTTTACATTGGGCACTTGTGCCCCATTTGCAGAGGAGCTGGATAGATCCAACTGGTTCCCTTGCATTCTTCTCTCGGCTGCCTGTGGAGTACTTTACACTACATCAACCACTCTTTCTTCAACTTCAGTGGTTGTAATTGTGATACCTGGTTCCCTTGAGGAAGAAGCTACATTTTCTTCACTTGGCTCCTTCAAATGACTCATTATCTCTACCTTTCCGTTTGTCATGTCAATGACTTTACCTGGAACCAGCAGGGGCTCCCCATCTTGATCGTCCTTATTGATTTTCTCACGGGGGGTAGCACTCATCAAAGATTATGTGTACACTTTCTTCAACACACTGAGTCCGCTTGTTGTATATCTTATAAGCTTTGCTTTGAGAAGAGTACCCTAAAAAGATTCCTTCATCACCCTTGGCATCAAATTTTCCAAGTTGATATTTTCTATTGTTGAGAACATTACATTTGCATCCAAATGTTCTTAGGTGAGTCATTTTGGGCTTCCTTCTATTCAGCAACTCATAGGGGGTTTTGTGCAGACCTGTTCACCAAGTAGCAGGCAGTGTTGACAGCTTCAGCCTAGAAGTTCTTAGAAATCCCACTATCGATCAGCATTGTTCTTGCCATTTCCTCAAGAGTTCTATTCTTCCTTTCCACAACTCTATTTTGTTGGGGAGTCCTTGGGGCTGAGAAGTTATGAGTAATGCCATTCTCGTTACAGAATTCATCAAACTTGGCATTGTCAAACTCAGTTCCATGATCTGATCTAATGCACACTACTCTTGATTCCATCTTCACTTGGATTTTCTTCACAAAGGCTATGAAAACTTCGAAGGTTTCATCTTTTGTTCTAAGAAACATGGTCCGAGTGAATTCGCAGTAGTCATCCACTATCACAAAAGATATATATTTTTCCTCCCTTGCTTTGCACTCTCATAGGGCCACAGATATCCATATGAAGGAGATAGAGTGGTTTTGAGGTGCTGACATCTTTCTTTGACTTGAATGGGGATTTCACATGCTTTCCTCTAGTACACGCATCACAAACTTTGTGTTCTTTGAACTTTGACATGGCCATACCACGAACCAGGTCCTTCTAAATCAGTTTATTCAGTAGACAGAAGCTTGCGTGCCCCAGTCTTCTGTGACACAATTCAACATCATCATCAACAGCTTTCAAGCAACCTAGATCACCCCTTTGTAGAGACTCGGAATCAGTAACATAGATGTACTTGTATCTTTTGTCCACAAGTACCACTTCACCAGTTACTAGATTTGTAACTGTACATATCTTTGACAAGAACTCCACCTTGTTTCCTTTATCACAAATCTGAGAAACACTCAAGAGACTATACTTAAGACCATTTACATAGTACATATTATCAACTGAGTGAGTGAGTGACTTTTTAATTTTTCCAACACCAAGAATGTACCCTTTTTTTCCCATTTCCAAAGGATACACTCCCTCCTTGTAGGGCTTTTAGTGAAAGAAAGTCCATAGTATTTCCAGTCATGTGCTTTGAGCATCCACGGTCCATGAACCATTGTTGACTGCTTCCTTTCACTGTTCCATGCACAAGGATATCACGGGTTAGATTTAGGAACTCCCTTGTAATAAGCAAGAGGATGAATAAGTGCTCTTTTGGTCCATGCAGGTGACATGCATTTTTTATGAGTGGCACCTGGTCCTTTTTCACCAGTTACTCTCTCAGCAAAAACTTTGTTTTTCTGCAGAGACTGAACTCCGGCTTGGCAATTTTCTTTGAAATTCCCATTGTTCCTACAGTTGGTGCACGACCAATTATCGGGTACAATAACATATTTGCTGTGAGGGTTATAAGGAGTTCTCTCCTTTTGAAACCATATTCCCTGTCTGTGACCACCATTATTAACATATATTGCAGTAATAGCTTTCGAGGACTAGGTCCATTTAAGGGACTTCTCAAGTTCATCCTTTACTCTTTCCAGTCCTGCTTGGAGCTTCCTATTTTTCTCAAGTTCAGCACACATACTAGTTCTCACTGCAATTAACTCTCTTTCAAGCTTAATGTGTGCCTCACTAGCTATCTCTTTCCTTTTTCAGAGTTTTTAGGCCTACACCCAGCTCCAAGTTCCTCTATTGTTTTCCTTAAGTCTATAATCACTACTAAAAGGTCATCTTTCTCCTACTCAATAGCATTCACTTTCTCCACGAAGGCCTCTTTTTATTTACTAAAATTCTCAATGGTTTCTTTTAAGTCAGCAGCTACAACCACCAAATCATCTCTTTCATGTTCTACACTAGCAACTTTTTCAGTTAGAATCAATTTTTCATTTTCCAGATTGCTTATGGTCTCCTTCAGATCAACTACACACACTACCAAATCATATCTAGTTTGTTCAACTTCTCCTAGTTCTATGGTCAAGTCATGTTTATCATCTACAAGACTATAATAGGAATCAATTAATATATTTGCTAATGACATGAGTTTCTTAGGGGAGTAGGATTTTAGATTTCTCTGAACATCCCTAAAGTTTACCTCATCATTGTCATCATCTTCATCATTGTCTGATTGAGCCATCAAAGCAAATATTGAATCATATTCATTTCATTCACTTTTAACTGCTATCATGGAACTATCACATGCAATTGTTTCTTCTTCAGACTCACTAGAGGAATCTCCCCATGCTGCAAGAGCTTGCTTCACAACATTGTCAGCAGATCTCTTCCATTTGAAGTGTTTGTCAGGAATCGGGTTCCTCTTTGCTGCTTTATCAGGGTTGTATTAGAAGTGTTCTTGCTTCATGAGAGGGCAATCTTTGATGAAATGCCCTGGCTTTCCACATTTATGACAGAGGTCATAATTCTTTGGTCTACTGGAGTTGCCCTTTTTTAATATTCCTCCATTTCTTTCGATCATTTACTAAAACCTTTTGGTTAAGTAAGTCATGTCACTGTCCTCCCCACTTGAGATATTGCTTTTAGCTTTGAGTACCAGGTTATTTTTCTTTTTTGGTTCTCTTCTTTCACTATCTATCTTCCTCTTCATTTCGTGGGTTTTCATATTTCCAACTAGCTCGTCTATGGTCAGCTCCTACAAGTCCTTTGCTTCAATAATAGCATTCACTTTACTCTCCCATGAACTAGGCAGGATACTAAGAATTTTCCTCACGAGCTTGCTCCTTGGAATGACCAAGTGAGTGTAACTCATTTATGATAGAAGTGAATCTTGTGTACATGTCTTGAATAGATTTATCGTCTTTCATCCTAAAGAGCTCATACTTGGTGGTAAGCATATCAATCTTAGATTGATTTACTTGAGTGGTTCCCTCATGTGTTGTTTGTAAAGATTCCCATATCTCTTTAGCGGATTGAGAAGCTGAGATCCTATTGTATTCATCAGGTCCTATGCCACACACCAAAATTTTCTTGGCACGAAAATTTTTCTCCACCACTTTCCTATCTTCATCGGTGTATTCTTTTCTGATCTTTAGCATTGTCAATGGAAGATCTCCAATATTCTTTGTCGGACATAAGGACCATCACATATAATATCCCACAACTCAGAATCTTTAGCCATTATAAAATCATGTATTCTTGTCTGCCACCATCCATAGTGTTGCCCATTGAACCTGGGTGGTCTATACGTAGACTGACCTTCTTCAAAATTTGGTGGAGCAGCCATAAGAATCCTTCCTATGTGTTAGAATGATAGGAGGAACCCGCTCTGATACCAATTGATAGTTTATATGATTCCACCAAACTATAGAAAGACCAGGTCCTCTATGAGTTTTCACTGAGAATGCTAATGAAACAATACGTAAGTAAGACAGGAGTTTTATATGGAAAAATCCCTGCTCAAGGGGATAAAAACCACGACCTACACTGGTAGGATTTCAACTACACTATGAGCAACTTTAGATTACAACCTATGCAATCTAGGAATTAAACTCTTAATCCCTCACTAACTTGTAATTCACCTATTACAAGCCATTTTGCAATACACCTATTACAAAGACTTGAACTCATAACTAACTCTAGTCACGATACAAACACTAATGGTTTATGGTTTTACAAGGGGTCCCTAAGAAACGCTTCTAGATAAGCAAAGTAGGAATTTCAATGAAGAATAGTTACAAAGTTACAACTTAACTAAGTACATTCGAATATTATCTCTAGGAACTGGTCCGTAGTAGTGTTAAACTTTATTCTTGATGCACTTGAGAATTGAATGCTCGAATGTGAGATTGCTTGAATGCTTGGAATGAATTTTCAAGTACTCTAGTGATGTTTTGTTGTAATACTCTTGTTATTACAACTTGGATGACATCACTTGAATGATGTAATCACTTGGTTGGTCAAAGGACAAGTGACTGCAGAATTGTGCTGCACTGTTTCTGTGTACAGTGCAGGCAGTCACTTTCTAGCTGTACACAGTTGAATTCATACTCCTGTCAAGGAAACACAAGGGTATCAGGACCCTGTGTTGACTATCTATCTTCTGTAGTTGTAGTAGTTCACTTTAGCTGGAGTCCGTTGATTTGCAATGTGTACCAAGTGTGTGAGGTTCCTTATCTGTTTCTTTGACATTAAGTTTGTTACATCATCAAAACATAAAGCTAAGGCATTGTAAACTCATTAACCGACCAGTAATCACAGCCGTGGTTCATCCATTTTTGGTTCTGCTATGAAGAACAAGTAAGTTCTCATTTTACAATTAACGCGCTAAATTAATGTGTTTAGTTTATCGTGTTCCTTCATTGGTATCTGAGCCATATGTTGGTTTATATATATATATATATATATATATATATATATATATATATATATATATATATATATATATATATATATANATTTATGTGTGAATCTAGAATATCGTATATATGTATAATTTTGAACTTTCACTGTGCATTTGGTTGGTAAATCTGTTGTATGATTATTTTTTATTAGTTCAATGAAATCAGTTTTCGGATCTGATAAATAAATAAATAAAAACATAAATGTTAGTTCCTTTTCTGTGTGAATTTGAATATATGTATATTTTTTAATCTGTGTGCAATTGGGTGTAAAGTTCATACACATCTTTGAATTGATGTTTCAAAGAGTGTTTAATATTTTTTATCAAGAAGATAGACAGTTCTTCTTTTCAAAACTGCTAAAACAAAAAAATAACAAAATCCTAATCATCCCCCGCCCTCGTTGCCGTCTGAGATGCGGCTTGCTGTCGATGATTTAATAGCTCTGTTAAGGAGCGCAACCAGTGAAGACGCCTTGGCAAAAAAAAGAGAAGCAAAGTGGCTTCTCCATTAGTAAATTCTTTTTTTTTCATCTAGCATATATGGATCTTGATGCTCCATTAATGGAGGTATTGACCAAGAAGTGAGAAAAGTATTTCCTCTTCCTAAATTAAAAAAAAAGAGACTGTTGGAACTTGGTGATCCGATGCCCATGTCACAAAGAGAAAAACAAGAGAGGAAACAAAATAGAAGAAGAAGAAGACTAGGGGTTTTCTCTTTTTAATTTTATTTACTAATTTAATTTTGAAAAAATCAAAATTAGGCCCGCACACAGAACTAGTGAATAGGTTTTAAGTGGCTACCCAGGCCTCCCTTTATTGGCAGATTTTTTTAAAATTGGGCTAAAAGGTCATTTTAAATGTCACGACCCAAATCCACTAAGGGTCGTGGTGGCATCAGACACCACTGTCAGGCAAGCCAACTTAATCAATCGATTAACTTCTCTTTTTAATACCTTTGAAAATCTAGGATTTTTCCTTCCATTTTTCATAAATAAAAGATCACCACTTAAATTCAAATTTAATAATAAATGATTAGTACACATCTTTCGAAGACCATCCCAGAACCCGATGTCACAAGTGCATGAGCATCTATTGATAAGGAAAAATAAAATACAACATCTGTCCGGAATACAGTGGACAGGGAATAAATATAAAAATGCTGAAAGGAACTACACTAGCTGCGAGTCGCCTCGAACAATGCAGCTCACCTAGTCCCAGAATCATCCGCGCTGCTACGCCCAGTAGGCTGCTAGAGATACATATACCTATGCAACAAAGATGCACAGAAGTGTAGTATGAGTACGTAAACAACGTGTAATCAATGAGTATCCCGTCTAATCTCGAAGAAGTAGAGACGGGATGGTCAACTTTGATACTTACTAGTGGTCCAATAATAATATACTCAATGAGCGAGGAAATTAGGGATTTTATATGGCAATTCTAACTCACGAAGCTGGTAAACAGGCAATACACCTTCAACAGATAATAAAATATTTTCAAGGTTCACTTTTTTTTATCCTATCAATTTATATCAAGCCACGAAGGGCAAATTTCACATTTAGAATTTCTCAAGCGACAAATAACATGCGCAAATCACACCGAGGCGACGTCCCGATCCAACATAAATATAAATTGTGCACTGCCGAGGGTCGAACGGCCCGAACCATAGATGCATCTATTTAATCTGCCGAGGCGTTCGGCCCATTTCATAAATGAAACACATACCCTGCTCGTGAATCATGCATGTAACGCAGGTACACATAAAATACATGCTCAAGTAGCCAATTAAGAATTCGTCGAGGATATTTATCCAAATAAGACAATTTATATTTTTAACAATTTAGGAAAATGATGTTTAATCTCTTTTTAAATTCCTTTACCAATCCAAGGTGATTTAAACAATTCAAGCTATCAATGGGTTCGTAAATAATCCAAGTATAACATGCTTATGGGTCCTAACTACCCGGACAATAGCATAATAGCAGCTATGCACGGACTCTCGTCACCTTGTGCGTATGTAGCCCCCATATATAGGAGCACATAATCAATTATTTTACCTATGGGGACAATTCCCTCTTACAATGATAGAAATGAGACTCACCTCGCTCCGAAGACTCATAACCGACATTCTTCATTCCTCCGAAGACTTGCACCAACGTACAATGCTCCAAAACTAGCCAATGATCATACAAATCCATTAATATATGCTCAATTAAATGCTACAACCCAATTTGCAACAATTCCTAGCCCCGAACGAAAAGTTGACAAAAAATGCCCTCGGGCCCACGTGCCTGGAATCCGAAATTTTTTGAAGATAAACTTTGCCCATGACCTTAGGAACTCAAATATATAATTTTTTCTAAATTCCATCCCCGAAATCGTGGTTAAATTCCAAGAATAATCATTTTCTAGGTCTTCCCTCAAACCCCTAGTTTTTCTATAATTTTCATGCTCAAATCCATACATAATTGATGTATTTAACTCATAATAGGTGGGGATAACTTACCTTATTATTGATGACAAAAATCCTCTCTTGAAGCTCCCCAAAATCGCCCCAAGCCATGAAAAAAATGAGAGAAATGAACTCATATAACGATTTAAAAAAACCTTGCTGCCTCCAGGTATTCCGCTTCTGCGGTGCATTTTTCGCTACTGCGGACACCGCTTCTGCGATTGTTGGCCGCTTCTGCGTCTTTGGGCAAGAGGGAGCTGGACTGCTTCTGTAGTCCTTGGGACGCTTCTGTGGTTTCCTTGGGCCTGGCCCCCTTTCTGCTTCTGCGAGATTTCGACCGCATCTGCGGTCCAAGTACCGCAGATGCGGTTATGACAGAAGCAGCAACCTTCAGTCTTCCCAAATTCCATTTTTTGATCCGTTAGCCACCTGGAATCCACCCGAGGCCCCTGAGACCTCAACCAAAACTACCAACCAATCTCAAAATACATTACGGACTTGCTCGAGGCCTCAATTCATATCAAACAACGCTAAAATCATGAATTACACCCCGATTCAAGCTTTATGAACTTCAAAATTTCAAACTTCTACTTCCGGCGTTTAAACCTATCAAATCACGTCCGATTGACGTCAAATTTTGCACACAAGTCATATTTGGCATTACGGACCTACTCCCACTTCCGGAATCGAATTCCGACCCAGATATCAAAATGTCCACTTCCGGTCAAACTTCTCAAAAATCTTCAAATTTCTATCTTTAGCCAAATGGCTTCAAAGTGACCTACGGGCCTTTGAATTCACTTCTGATCGCGCCCTCAACTCCAGAATCACTATACGGAACTATTCACAGTCTCAAAATTCCAAACGGACATTGATAACACTGAAATGCACTTCAAACCAAACTTATGAAATTTCTTCCAAAATGCCAACTTCCACAACAGGCGCCGAAACGCTCCCGGGTCATCCAAAACCTAATCCGGGCATACGCCCAAGTCCGAAATCATCATATAAACCTGCTGGAACCTTCAAATCCTGATTCTAAGGTTGTTCACTCAAAATTGTAATCATAGTTCATTCTTTCAACTTTAAGCTTCCAAAATAAGAATCCTCCTTCCAAATCAACTCTGGACTTCCCGAAATTCAATTCCGACCACACGCACAAGTCATAATACCTGAAATGAAGCTGCTCATGGCCTCAGACTGCTGAATGACGCGCTAGGGCTCAAAACGACCGATCAGGTCGTTACATTCTCTCCCACTTAAACATACGTTCATCCTCGAACGTGTTGAAAACTGCACTGGAGTGGTCTGAAATTGCTGTTTAATGTCTCATGCATCTTCCCGTGCTACCACAATCCAGTTGAGCACATTAGCTCGATCAATTCTGAAGATATTCTCTTTTATTCAGGCAGATATGCCTCAAAGTCCAATTCTAACATCCGAAACTCAATGCTAGGCCTGTCTCCAACATACGATCACCATATCAATCACTACACGTTGTACTCAAACACGACTGCATAAATTTGTTGAATTCACATTTTGCATCACTTACTCATAAGACCATAATAACCCTTCTGATCGAATTAATCGAAATTCCACGGATTCGATGTTCCCATTGCATATCATGACCTACATGGGTCTTGCTATAACCTTTACAATACCGACACGATGCAAGAGAGGTGCCGAAATTCATAACCAACTGTTGAATCAACAAATCATTGGGTCTATACCCCTGACAAGAGGCATTGCCTCTTTCTGAACCATCTATTGGTCTTAGCTCCTTAATTCACTTCACATAATCCAATTGCATTGGTCCTAAATCCAATAATCTCGTCTCACCCAGTACGAACTGCTCAGGAAATAAGCCACTCGGACACAATCAAAAGTCCCATATGATGCTACCATATGCCAATAGGCTACCAATTAGAACGTGATACAAAAGGAAACAAACTCGAAAAAGGATATCTAATTACCCTGCTCGCGAATCATACATGCAACGCGGGCTCACGACTACAATGATCTCTCCTCAGAAAATGGGAATCAAAATATATAAAGGCAAATAAGGGAACTGTACTGAACATCACACTGTTGCGGAGTGCAACTCGATCCGAATAACATATCCATGGCAGCGTGCCACCCGATCCAAATAACATACCCATGGCGGCGTGCCACCCGATCCAAATAACATACCCATGGCGGCGTGCCAACCGATCCACACATAGAACTCACATAAGGAGATATACATCGGGCCAAGCTGCCCATTACAACAAGATATCGAATTTGGTCACAAGCACACTAAGTGCATAATACCTTCCCGGAGGAAACATACAGCGCCATAAGCTACAAAACTCAAGCACAACTGAGGTGCGATATATAATCTGAATCTCAAGAGCCATTTTGCTCATAATACAACATTCCCACACGGATCCTCAACACATACACAATTTCTCAGGCCGTCTCACAACGCACACGGCGCAACGTATCACTACATGAAATATCTGACAATGAGATAACACCCTGACTACTCCCTAAGGAGCACGTCACTGAAATGAACACAACTGGCCTGATATAAAGCCCTGTTCACATATAAATTGATCCATTGATCTCAAGCCCGATTTCTGGTTGCACCAACTTGGCTAATAACCTTTCAAAGGTCCATAGTAACTCCCTTTCCCTCATAACACATAAGAACAACCATCATCACCGGAGCAACCTCCTCAGTTCATAACCCAATAACCAAAGTGCCCTCTAGGCCTAAATTCTCAAATTAATGATATTACCACAATCCTCATACTTGGTTTAAATCTTTAGCCAATCAAGTGACTACATGTCACACTTATACAATCTTCCCGTGGGACACGCTCCCACAACCTTTCGAAATAAATAACGGGTTCGCTCATCCAAACCATCGGCCGCACTAACGCTGAAAAGCGATCAAGAATCCTTAACCAGGTTTCAAAGCCTTTTTCACAAAACATCGATCTCAGGTGACGCTGAAGACAACACCAATTTACTTTAATCACTCAACCTTTTCCTTGCTCATCCGAGCCCGTGACATCCTTACCAGTACCAAACTGCAACCTTGATCCTCACTTCGAATTTCCATGCTACTCACTGCACCCAACGTGCCAATATACGATAGAACACGATTTTTATCATAACTCCGAAACCATTATTATTTCAACACTTCATCATATAAGAACTTTGCATTTAACTCACTTCAGGGGAATCATAGCAACACACAGGTAAATTCCCATAACCGTAGAATATACAAAACTGCGAGTAGTGGTCCAAGCCACCATAGCCCTTCCGAAATCCGCTTCCACTTAACAAGCCATAACAGAGGAATGCTTCTGAATAACATCAATTACGGCGGCCGACAAGCCTCACACGTACCGCCACAAATCATACACATAACTTGATCACACGGAATGAACTGATCGCTGGCCCCAATATGCCATTTCAATTACTTCTAACAAATCTATCTTCTTCCAATTTATCCTTGATTGCCTTAGAAATAATACCAACTCCATTCAACGCATAACATACTTCATCCACACTTATCCCAAGTGACCTTGAACCACGAGACCCTGCTGCCTCAAATCTTGCGAACCATTTCGTACCTCTACTTTGCTACTTCGCAAGACAAACATCATAGAATATTCTACGCCTCTTCTCATAGGCCACTACCAAGCTTGGTTCTTGACCGTACCTATAGGTTCGAAACCATTAGGCACCACACTTTACCTATTTGAATCCGCTAGGACCATTGCTGAGAGCCGCCCGCTCTGACTTCGCCAGAATATAATCAACTCCATGATTCTCAATGGAGGACCCGATAGAATCACTCCCCAAGTTTGAACATGGGACAATAAGGCCAACGATAGCACACCGTTAATAATTCATTTGCTCAAATTACCACTTATGTTCCTTTCCCGTAGCTGAAATAACCCATCAATATGCTAATCACTAGAAACTTCGCAAGTAGTTAACCATACAACCCAATCATAGACGGTGGGACTCTCTCACTTAGCTCGAAGCCACTATTACAAAACTTTGGAGTTCACCAGGATTCTTAATCTCTTATTGACATAACCCTGCGCAATCAATCGCCAGCATTCTCGATATCTTACCGTAGAAACCCAATTTGATACTCTAAATCATTAACAACATTCACACAACAATTCCCTTTGCTGCAGCTCGCCAACCACGCGTCTGCTAACCTGTTCACAGGAATACCCCACCTGTAGAAATCACTCCCCGGCATCTTCCAACACTGCTGCATGGGGTACTATCACTACGACCTCAACAACCCATCCTGAGTCAAAGCTCACTCTCCAGCTGCACAAGTCCATTCACCCCTCGCGGACATCCATTAAAAGTGCGACAACATCCTTCCACTTCAAAGTCATGCTACATGTTTTTTTATTTATTTAAGCGGATCCTTTCCGTTATATTAAATCTCCGGCCGCACAAGAATCCCTACTTCAAATTAGATCCGTAGACGCCAATAACCAAGCTCCAATATTCTCAAGTCTTTCCAGACTCCCTTAAGGTGCATAGTTTTCCTATTACCAAGCCCCTACGCAGCTCCGTTGCTCTCCCACTTTGGGCAAACTCACTTCCTTAATCAACTGCTCGGCCTACACTCCCTAAGTCTAGCCCTTTAAAAGTTTAAAATTCCGCCTGACACTTCCCATATGTCCTTCTCACCTTTTGTTGCTCAGTCGTTGTCTTAATAAAATTTCTCTTCATAGCGCTTGAATCCACAATTTGCTACTAACTCCAAACTTTTCTGAAGGTCATCTTCTCGAACCGCCATATTGAAATACTGATTCAATCCAGAACCACTGCACCCTGCGATATCTGATAGTTGTATCTCCAATACTATTTCACAATATCTTGCCCCAAGGCGAATTGTAGCAGATTATAACACCAACAAACTTAAAGCGTTCAATTAGGACAACAACTCCCCCATATAGAAAAGAACTCCACCATGCTTGCAATTACCACATTTCATTACTTCCACCAGTCCACATCTGACCATCCTTAATTTGATTATCTTTCCCCTACCGGGAATAAAATTCTGAATCCCTTTGATTACACACTGAGTAAACCTCCCTTCAATTTATTCACAGCCCCGACACATGGGCAAACACCCTACCATCACAACAACACTGCAGAATAATCGCTCATAAGTATTATGGCAATTTTGCCTAGCCTCAAGGCTCTTAGAAGTTCTGTTACTGAGCTGAAATAATAGAATATCCTTCCATAAGGCGACCATAATAGTCAAATCAACTATACCGGGAGAATCATCCCGCACCACATTTGTAGTGTCATTTCAATTCTTCAACTTTTCATTTATAACAAGCGCTCGCGTAAGATTGAGCAGGAAGAAATCAAAGGCATAAGCCTCAAAGGAATTGAACCACACGATAAGGAAATCAAGAAGGGAAGTACTCCTAACAGCCCTGTAGCCTCCCGAGGATAAGTACAGACATCTTCGTACCGATCCGCGAGACTCTACTAGACTTGCTCATGACTCGTAAGACCGACGGGAACCTAGTGCTCTGATACCATGTTGTCACGACCCAAAATCCACTAAGGGTCGTGGTGGCGCCGAACACCACTGTCAGGCAAGCCGACTTAATCAATCGATTAACATCTCTTTTTAATACCTTTGAAAATCTAGGATTTTTCCTTCCATTTTTATAAATAAAAGATCACCACTTAAATTTGAATTTAATAATAAATGATTAGTACACATCTTTCGAAGACCATCCCAGAACCCGGTATCACAAGTTCATGAGCATCTATTGATAAGAAAAAATAAAATACAACATCTGTCCGAAATACAGTGGACAAGGAATAAATATAAAAATACTGAAAGGAACTACACTAGCTGGGGGTCGCCTCGAACAATGCAGCTCACCTAGTCCCAGAATCATCTGCGCTGCTACGCCCAGTAGGCTGCTAGAGATACATATACATGTGCAACAAAGATGTACAGAAGTGTAGTATGAGTACGTAAACAATGTTTACTCAATGAGTATCCCGTCTAATTTCGAAGAAGTAGAGACGAGATGGTCAACTTTGACACTTACTAGTGGTCCAATAATAATATACTCAATGAGCGAGGAAATCAGGGATTTTATATGGCAATTCTAACTCACGAAGCTGGTAAACAGGCAATACACCTTCAACACATAATAAAGTATTTTCAAGGTTCACTTTTCTTTATCTTATCAATTTATATCAAGCCATGAAGGGCAAATTTCACGTTTAGAATTTCTCAAGCGACAAAACATGCGCAAATCACACCGAGGCGACGGCTCGATCCAATAAAAATGTAAATTGTCCACTGCCAAGGGTCGAACGGGCCGAACCATAGATGTATCTATTTAATCTGCCGAGGCGTTCAGCCCGTTCCATAAATAAAACACATACCCTGCTCGCGGATCATGCATGCGACGCAGGTACACATAAATACATGCTCAAGTAGCCAATTAAGAATTTGTCGGGGATATTTATCCAAATAAGACAATTTCTCTTTTTAACAATTCAGGAAAATGATATTTAATCTCTTTTTAAATTCCATTACCAATCCAAGGTGATTTAAACAATTCAAGCTATCAATGGGTTCGTAAATAATCCAAGTATAACATTCTTATGGGTCCTAACTACCCGGACAATAGCATAATAGCATCTACGCACAGACTCTCATCACCTCGTGCGTACTTAGCCCCCAAATATAGGAGCACATAATCAATTATTTCACCTATGGGGACAATTTCCTCTTACAAGGTTAGAAAGGAGACCCACCTCGCTCCGAAGACTCATAACCGGCATTCTTCATTCCTCCGAAGACTTGCACCAACGTACAATGCTCCAAAACTAGCCAACGATCATACAAATCCATTAATATATGCTCAATTAAATGCTACAACCCAATTTGCAACAATTCCTAACCCCGAACGAAAAGTTGACAAAAATGCCCTCGGGCCCACGTGCCCGGAATCCGAAATTTTTTGAAGAAAAACTTTGCCCATAACCTTAGGAACTCAAATATATAATTTTCTCTAAATTCCATCCCCGAAATCATGGTTAAATTCCAAGAATAATCATTTTCTAGGTCTTCCCTCAAACCCCTAGTTTTTCTACAATTTTCATGTTCAAATCCATACATAATTGATGTATTTAACTCATAATAGGTGGGGATAACTTACCTTATTATTGATGACGAAAATCCTCTCTTGAAGCTCCTCAAAATCGCCCCAAGCCGTGAAAAAAAATGAGAGAAATGAACTCAAATCACGATTTAAAAAAACCTTGTTGCCTCCAGGTATTCCGCTTCTACGGTGCATTTTCCGCTTCTGCGGATACCTCTTCTGCGGTTGTTGGCCGCTTCTGCATCTTTGGGCAAGAGGGAGCTGGACCGCTTCTGCGGTTTCCTTGGGCCTGACCCCCTTTCCGCTTCTGCGAGATTTCGACCGCATCTGCGGTCCAAGAACCGCAGATGCTGTTATGATAGAAGCATCAACCTTCAGTCTTCCCAAATTTCATTTTTCGATCCGTTAGCCACCAGGAATCCACCCGAGGCCCCCGGGACCTCAATCAAAACTACGAACGAATCCCAAAACACATTATGGACTTGCTCGAGGCCTCAAATCATATCAAACAACGCTAAAATCATGAAGTACATCCCGATTCAAGCTTTATGTACTTTAAAATTTCAAACTTCTACTTCCGGCGTTTAAACCTATCAACTCACGTCCGATTGACCTCAAATTTTGCACACAAGTCATATTTGATATTACAGACCTACTCCCACTTCCGGAATCGGATTCCGACCCTGATATCAAAAATTTCACTTCCGGTCAAACTTCTCAAAAATCTTCAAATTTCTATCTTTAGCCAAATGGCTTCAAAGTGACCTACGGGCCTCCGAATTCACTTTCGATTGCGCCTCCAACTCCAGAATCACCATACGGAGCTATTCACAGTCTCAGAATTCCAAACGGACATTGATAACACTGAAATGCACTTCAAACCAAACTTATGAAATTTCTTCCAAAATGCCAACTTCTACAATAGGCGCCGAAACGCTCCCGGGTCATCCAAAACCCGATCCGGGCATACGCCTAAGTCCGAAATCATCATACGAACCTGCTAGAACCTTCAGATCCCGATTCCGAGGTCGTTTACTCAAAATTCCAATCCTAGTTCATTCTTTCAACTTTAAGCTTCCAAAATAAGAATTCTCCTTCCAAATCAACTCTGGACTTCCCGAAATTCAATTCCGACCACACGTACAAGTCATAACACCTGAAATGAAGCTGTTCATGGCCTCAGACTGCTGAATGACGCGCTAGGGCTCAAAACGACCGATCGGGTCGTTACATTGAAATGGCTTTGGCATGGTGTGACAATGGACTCACACACAATTGGTAAAAAATAGCGCTAGTTATAGATATTTACACCAAATAGCCCATAAATATATATCACAACAATAATATGTATATCAAAATATATATCACAACTTTATTTTTCTTCTTTTTTATATAAAAATATATATTAAAATTTTATTTTCCCTATTTATTATCTCAAATATAAAATGATAAACAGAATTATTTAAAATTTATTTTTATCTTTGTGTCAATGTATATCGTAAGGAAAATAATTATATTATTTATATATCACAGTGTATAACACATCAAATAATGTGTATACCATATATATATGACAAGTTTATTTTATTCTTAGTGTATATCAAAATGTATATCAATATTCTTTTTGTATATCAAAATGTAAATAAAAGATAATTTTTGTTCTTTGTATATTTCAGTGTATAACACATAATCTCTCTTGGATATACACAAACATATTTGCTAGAGATATATTGATATATAAAATGAGTATTAGAATTATTTTCTTAATCAAGACAAAAAGAAGAGGAAAACAGAATGAGATTCTGTCCAAGCCAATTTTAGGGATATATATATCATGAAACCTACCAATATGTTGTTCTAAATTCATGAAATGCCCAAAAAGTTAAAAAAAAAGAAAAAGAAATGACACTTTAATACTACATTCCAGCACCAAAAGCAAACCTCTATCGAAACTCCGATGTCGCAATATCAGCGGTTAACAACCCCTCCTTTGCCCTTTTTTGGCTTTTTCTTTCGAGTTTCGATGCTTTTAAATTTGGATGTGACATGAGGTTTAAATCCATTTTAAATAATTTTCACAAACTCATCAATTCATGAAAAACAAATTAGATCTCGTTTGAATCACTCTTGGGATCTCTTGATATATTTATGCTCTTGCTCTAACATATTAATAACTATTCTAAATACTATCTTGCAAAGGCTTGTCGTTGCAACAGAAGTATAACTTTAATTCATCGAGAGTAGAGAGATTGAAGAAGAACTAAATGGAGGGAGACGACAAAGAGAAGTAGAGGTGGGTTATGGGAAGAGAATAATAGGGAAATAGGTTTCTTGGGATTTGGCTATACCATGCCAATTTTTTGGGGCTGCTTTTGCCAAATGTAATCTAAGGCCAATAATTTACCAATTCCTATTATAAGTTGTTACGTGGTGCCAATTTCATGCTTTATTAAATTACATGTCATGGGCTAAGGGTCCACTTAAAATTGGTCTATTATTTTTGGGTGCTGACAGATTTAAGACATTGGGCTAAAGGCCCACTTTCATATATTTTGTTTAGTTTTATTTTGGGCTAATGGCCTAAATAAAATTTCAATTAACATTTGTTATTTTTTTTTAATAAATCCAAAATTTCGAAAATTAGTCATAGAGACTTAATTTTCAGAATATAAATTTAGTATTTATATTTCTTTATAAAAATTATAATTGTTTTATTATCCCAATTTTTTTCAATATTAATTTTTTTAACATTAAATTTATTTGTTAATTTATTTAAAATACTTTAAAATATTAATTAGTTTAACATTAAACTTGCTTTTTAATTTATTTACCATGCTTGATGTTAATTTGTTTAACGTTAGATTTATTTATTAATTTGTTTAACATGCTTTAAAATATTAATTAGTTTAACGTTAAACTTGCTTGTTAATTTGTTTAAAATGCTTTAAAATTTTAATTTAGTTAATATTATACTTATTTATTAATTTATTTAACATGCTTGAAATATTAATTATTTTAACATTACTTTGGTTAATTAGTTTAACACACGTTTCATGTTAATTATTTAGCATAAAATCAATATTAATTAGTTTAATATTAATATTACTTGTTAATTTGTTTAATATATATGATATGTTAATTAGTTTAACATTAAAGAAAAATGTACGTGAATTTGTATAGCATGTAATAAATATTAATTAGTTTGATATTAATTTTATTTGCATGCTAATATAAGTTATTAGTTAACTTATGATCCACATGGGATTGTAAAATCATGATAGATAATTATCTTGTGTTAAACATGATTAAGACGCTTAGCTAGATAGTTGAATAGGTTAATTTTCATAATTTTTTAATTTTTGAATGATGATTGGGAACATAGTGAACTTTCGACTTCATGATTAATATATATTTTTATTAACTTAATCAATTGCTGCTTAGTGTCATAATATTTATGTATGTTGAACATCATGCCTTGCGTTCTTTCTTTTTTTATTTTTTTTTATTTTTACATGATCCTCATAATATTTTTTATTTTGTTAAAGAGTGACTACTGCTTCGAAAAATATTGTTGTTTAACTCAACAAAGGGTTGAAACTCAATGGTGTCAACTACAAAACCTGGAGCTTGAAAGTCCAGTATGTACTAGAGGAGCAAGAGGCTCTGCAGGCCATTAACAATGTCATGAATGAGACTGAGGAAGGCAACACTGCTCAGAATAGGCGTGAGCGTGAAGCCTATGACAGTTGGAAGAAAAAGAACCCCATTGCTCACATTACGTTGTTGAACACCCTGGATGATGACATCATAAGGGAGTTTAGAAATAACCAAAGAGCTATGGATCTTTGGAATGCTTTGAGGAAAAGGTTTGGTACCTATTCCACTGCAAGGCTGCGATCCTTAACGATCAAATTTGATTCATATAAGATACGCCCAGAACATTCAATGAAAACACATCTGAGGCAAATTACAAATATGATCGGGGAGTGAAAAGATGTTGGTCATGTGTTGACTGATGAACAAAAAATCCAAGCTGTCATACGCTCTTTACCTATATCTTGGGATCATATGAAAATGCATTTGACCCAGAATGAGCGAATCTCAACTTTGGAAGATGTCCGGAGGCATTTTGAGTAAGAGGAGGAATGACTTGAGGCAGCAAAGCCAATAGCTGAGTTGCACATGGCAACAACCTCTAAAATCAAGAGCGATTCAAAGAAATGGAACAGGGGAAAGAAGATAGGGTCACCTCAAGCTCAACCAGCTCAGCATGCAAAAAAGGGCAAAAACTAAAAAAGGCAAGAACAGACTTCCCAAACGTGTCAAAGTTGCTAAAGTTAGGGGTGTGCATTCGAATCGGTTTATCGATAAATCGAATCGATTATTTGTTATTGAAATCGAAATTGAAAAAATAAAAACCTTATTGAAACGATAACGATAAGCATATGTACAAATCGATAATCGATAAGTAATTATCGATAAGGACCAAAATCGAATGCACACCCCTAGACTGTAGACACTTATTAAATGAGTAATTATCTATTTATGTAGATTAATATAACATACACATTATATATATATATATATTCCGCTACTATTTGAAAGCGGCTATACAATATTATTTTTCCTAATCTATACCCTCTCCTTTACCCTAAGTCCATTAACATATTATTTCCTCTACCACATTTAAGGAATGATCATATTTAAAGATCAAGGGAATGACGTTCAAATTAATGAAAAACAAAATTAGCCATGATGATGTGTTTTATTTTGTTTTGTTTTTTTATACCGTTGGAGTGTTGGTGACATACATTTGATCCCTTAATATAATTTTGTTGCATGTGCTTGTTGACATAATTTTTATATTATAAATGGTGTTCGTCTTATTTTAGCTTCTTTTTGTCCATATTAGTTAGGCGCGTTTATAGCGATATACTTTCCGTGGAATCCTGCAAATTTTCTTACTGGTATAATCGATAACCAAATCGATAAGCCCCCAAAATCGATAAATCGAAATCGAAAAAACTGAAACCTTATTGAAACAATAACGATAAGCATATGTACAAATCGATAATCGATAAGTAATTATCGATAAGGGTCAAAATCGAATCGATAAATCGAATGCACACCCCTAGCTAAAGTGAAATACTATAATTGTGACAAAAAGGGTCACTACGCCAGAGATTGCTCTGAGCCTCCTAGAAAAGTATTTCACGATGCTCGAATTAGTGACTTTTGTATTTCTAGTTCTATTTTTTTACTGAATCTAATCCAGTGTGGATTGTGGATTCAGGAGCAATAGACCATATAGCATGGGAATGCAATGCCTTTATTGAATTTCGACGAGTTCCATGTACAACAAAGTGGATATACGTGGGCAACAACAATAAAGTTGTTGTTGAAGGTACCGGTACATGCAAGTTAGTCTTGTGTGGTGGTCGAGACCTAATAGGCTAATACTACATGATGTTCTCTTTGCACCAACAATTCGCGAAAATGTTATTTCAGTTTTAATTTTGCTTAAGCTAGGATTTGACTTATTTTGTCATGACAATTATGCCAAGTTGACTTTTGGCTCATTTTTATTTGGTTTTGGTCATGTGACCGGAGGTTTAATCATTATGGATTTGGATTATGATTCATTTAATAATAATACTAGTTTTTCTATATTTTTTTCTTCACATAAATATGATAGTGATGTAAACATATGGCATGCCAGACTTGGTCATATTGGCCAACAAAGAATGCAAAGGTTAGCAAAACAAGATTTTCTTTCCAGCATTAAAAATGTGAAATTGTCCACTTGTTAAAATTGTCTAGCAGGAAAATCTGCACGAAAGCCTTTTGGTCTAGCGACTAGAGCTGAATATCCTTTGCAATTAGTTTATTCGAACATCTGTGGACGTATAAATGTTAGGGACAGGCATGGAGTAAGTTATTTCATCACATTTATTGACGATTTTACCCATTTCACTTATGTCTATTTAATTTCCCACAAATCAGAAGCAATAAGTTGCTTCAAATGCTATATGAGCTTAGCGAAAAATCAATTAGAGAAGAAGATCAAAGCTCTTCAAATTGACCGTGTTTGTGAATAATTATCAACCCATTTTAATAATTTATGTAATGAAAAGGGAATAGTTCATCAATTGACTATCCCAAATACTCCATATCAAAATGATGTTGCGAAGAGAAGAAATAGAATGTTTCTAGAAATGGTTAGGTCAATGATGGCACAAGCACCTCCCAATTAGTTACTGGGTGATACGTTGCTTACTGCTACATATATACTTAATCGAGTGCATACAAAATCAGTTACCATTACTCCATATGAGTTATGGACTAGAAGACAACTCGGTATGACTGCATTAAGACTTTAGGGTTGTGCTGCCTATACACATGATTCCTCTCACAAATATAGAAAATTAAGCCCGAGGGGAAAGAAAAGTATCTTTATAAGATACTCCGAAACCTCAAAGGGTTATGTGTTTATAGATCAACAAGACAGTGGGAGTGTAATTGAGTTTGAATCACGAGATATCACATTTTAGAGGATTAGTTACCTAAGAAAGGAGAGGTAGTTCAAGACCTAACCTTATTTGAGATAATGGATCAAGAAATACAAGGATCACTTCATTCGAGTGGGAGAATTTTAGCAGATGATGAATTAATTTCTCATCAAATACCTTCTTCATCATCACATGCGAATGAAAGTAATCCTTTTACATATAGTAGAAGTGACCAAATGGATCTTGTTCCAAATGAAAGCGAGATGGTCAGAGATCTTGTTCCAAGTGGTAGCACGATGAATGTTCCTGATCTGAGTGGGAGCAACATTGATCCAAATGGAACAATGTTGAGTCACAATTAAGACGTGGTTCTTGCAAAAGATTTCCTGCTGATGATTTGATGTGGAAGGCAACAAATTATTTATGATGCTCCTACAAGAACAAAACGAGCCTAAAATATCAAAGAGGCTCTCTCATTCCCTTTTAAGGATAAATGGACAAAAGCAATGGAAGATGAATTGGAGTCTACGAGATCAACAAAGTTTGGGAACTAGTTGACCTCCCTGAAGGACGCAAAGCAATTGGGAGCAAGTGGATTCGCAAAATTAAAACTCAAGTCTGATGGCACGGTTGAGAGATATAAGGCTCAACTATTGGCGAAAGGGTATGCACATCAGAAAGGAATAAACTACGAAGAGACATTCTCGCCTGCTGATCACGCTTAACTGAGTCTCACAAAAGACTAAGCGGGCGTTGCAAATATAATATGAGTATTATTGCCCAGAGTCGAACCACAGGGAATTAACCTATCAATTACTACTGCCGGATTCACTAAATTCACACAATCTTTTTTCCCAAACTTTCTGATTCACAATGGTTGATTTTCTAAAAACTAAAGATTGAAATTAATTAATAGTTGAAAATTAACTAAACTTGATGTGTAAACAGTAGAAATAAAGTCTAAGGCAATGGTTTTCCCCATTGGTAATTTCCTTGGTTGTATATTTCTTATAACTACGATTTATTTTTCTCTAACAATCATGAACGCTCAAGTTATCAAAATTCTTTCTCAAGTAATTATGATAATCTACTAGACGCACTCTCTCAAGCTATGCTAGCTAATTTCACAATACAGTTCACTTAGATTGCACCCGGGGTTCGTTATCTCTAATCCAACCCCTAAACCCTCGGTTATGACTCTCGTCTATACTCCGGAAGTGATGTTGTTCATACAATCACCTAAATATGCACTCTATCTCAAGTAGATACATAATAAATAGGAACGGATAATTGAGGGCCCTTTCAACTAATCCACAATCAAAACATAGATGAACAACTAGAGATTAACAACCAAATCCAATTATATTAATAAAACAACCAATTCATCTCCAACGGGTTCCACCAAAACCTTAGATTAAGGTTTTTAGCTACTCATAACAATGGGGGAATAAACTACTAAAAGATTCATAATCATAAATTGCAAGAAAAATAAAGAAGAATAAGAGTAATGATGTTTTGGGTGATCTCTCACACTTGTTTTCCTTGCCAAAGTACTCTCTAAAACATTACATGCCTCCCTTGGGCGAGTTCTATTGTTTAAAATAGGGTTTTGGGCTAAGAATTCCGTGTTTTGCACTTTAGTCCCTCAATTTTTTGCCTCCTGCCGCGGTCCTACCGCGGTTACGCCAGGACCGCAGCCAAATCACCTCTCAGGATCTGCAATACCTTCCTACCGTGGTCCGACCGCAGTTATGCCGGGACCGCGGCAGTCCATCTCCAGTTCTGGTTTTGTGCATTTCGCATGGTGCATTTGGTGGATATTGTGCGATTGGCCTCTTTTCCTCCATTATTGATCCCAAAAGTACTCCATAGCCTTCTTTTATTGTATGTAACATGCAAATCATGAAAAGCACTAATCAGAGCATTTTGTTATCACTTTTACCGTAAAAACTATACAAGAAAGTGATTCTTTAGGGCTTAATTATAGTTCAATTCACCTATTATCAACACCCCACACTTAAATCTTTGCTCGTCCTTGAGAAAGTTGAACCACACTTCTAGGCCTAATCGTTCGATGCATTACCCAGTTTTTATGTCACACCCGCCATTATGAAAGAACAACCTAAGCAGTGCAACAACCACACCTCATATGAAGACTCTAATGCTATGCCACACTCGTTCTTACTCTAGTTACTCTAACAGAGGTGAAAACTTGCTTTTTCTTCCCGAGTCACATGACCTCACATCACATTTTTTAGAGAAGTTCTACAAATATAAAATCAAGCGCAAGGAACTATAGATAGAAAGAATTCACTCACTCTCAGCAAAGAACATTCACATGCCACAAAGATACACCATAAGCTTGCCCTTAGTGTAATACTCTACTAATCGAGTTGTTTTAGTCTAAGATCAAAAGGTCTTTATTTGGTTGTAATGTAGGCTAAGGGATGGGTAGGATATATTTGGATATAGTGACTAACCTCCCTAAGCACTTTTAATACATTATTCCTTTATTCCGATTTCCATGTTCAGTCCAGTCATTCTTCCACACTTGTTTCATAAGCTATCCCCACTTTCCTAGGTGCAACTGGCTTTTCTTGCCATTCACTATTTTAGGACCACCTATTTGCAAGGTCCTTCTTCTATATTTCAATATTTTTTTTTCAACTACCATTGCACCATTCAACTATTTTCTTGATTTCCTTTTTCTACTCCCTTATCACCCCACACTTTGTCTTTTACATAATATTTAACAATTCAAGTGCTTCTAGGAGGCAAAGTGTCAAACATTCAAGCTATTCAACACATGGATGTTGGTTATTGCAAGGTTATCAAAGAAATAGGCTTTAGGCTCAAAGAGGTTAACTATGGTGATACGTACAGGTGGATTCATAATTAGACCGGCTACACAAAGAAATGCCTCAATCATCTCTATGACCAAATAACTTCCATTTCGCTTTGTAAACACACCGGGTAAGTTCTAGGTATCATATGCAAGCACGGAATACAGGTATTACATCACACACACTTGGCATGTAACTCATTCCAAATTAGTTTGTCAACACACTCACATGAGCGTTCAAGCAAGACAAGGTGTGTACAATTAAGGCATAATTTACGAGTCTACATATGAGCCTAGACGTTGCACCCTCAAGTTTGTTAAGTTATTAGCAGGTGTGTACATTGCAGGTTGCATTCCTTCCCTTACCTATCTTAGTCTAAGAGAGTCTTCAGGGTCCTAAAAATATCAAAGAAAAATCTACCTAACCCGGTTCAAGAAAATCCCTTGGAAAAGAACCGTGGTCAAAAGAAAAACCAAGGGGGAATTACGACACTACCTAAAAAAAAAGTAAAAACCTAAAAGGACTGCTTCCCTCAAGAGTACTGTCCAAGTGGTATGTTCTCAGGAAGAGTTCCCTAGCTTTTCTATTTTTCTTTTTTTTAAATCCGACTTTGACCCTCAAGAGACCCGTCGACAAGTGTCCGTCGTTGGGCCAAGTCAGTTACTTGTAAGATGAGTACATCCAATTGTATACAACAACAAAGATACAGAACTACAACATTGTCACGACACAAACTCGGTCATAATGGTGCCCAACACACTACTAGGCAAACCCGACCATTTATAACAATTACCCCAATTATTTAAACAAGCAAAGATAAAGCTATTTAAGTCAAAGTCTGAAATAATGGTAAAAATATTGAAAATCTGGCAAAATACCGAAACAGCCCAACTAGGACCCGGTGTCACGAATATGAGCCTCTATAGAATAGAATAATATCCTACTACATAAACTGTCTAAATGTATGATAGTGCGGAATATAAAAGACAAGGATAAGAGGAAAAGTCAACGGCTGCGAACGCCATGCAGCTACCTCAACTCTCCCGAATAAGCAAGCCTGCTGATCACTGAATGTCTACTCAGCCTGTGAAGAAGGACCTAGATCTGCACACATGGTGCAGGGAGTAAAGTGAGTACTTCCAACTCATTGATAATAAAAGTAAATAAAACTGAAAGTATAAAATCCCAAAAAAGGGCACAAATAATGCTATCCTAAGCAGTAAACCAATAACAGTAGAATTCATGAAAACATAGCAAAACATTCTCTTGAAAGGAATCAAATAAACAAGATTACACAAGTAAGGTCAGCCATTGATACATGACCGATCAGCCATTGTTACCTGACCAAAGTGTATTTCAGTGTCATTGTTACCACTAGTCAGTCATTATTACATGACTGGTCATTCATTGTTACCTGACCGAAACACATATGACAGTGTCATTGTTACCACTGTTCATCTCAAAAGGGTACCCCGCGCTCACTGTGGGTGTGCAGACTCCGGAGGGACTCCTTCAGCCCAAGCGCTATCAATAAGGCCTGAAAGCCTGCTCACAATACACTCGAGGCCTGAAAGCCTCCTCACAGAACACTCGAGGCCTGAAAGCCTCCTCACATCACTCTTCACGCCCTCACATATGGCCCTCGGCCTCAATCAATCCAAAAATAGTCAAAAAGCCTCTCGGGCATCAGTAAAACAATAATACTCAGCTCAACAATAGTTCAAATATCAGTTAAAACTCCAAGTTGA
>MU677796.1:10591-28841 GCA_026770625.1 Nicotiana glauca
TTATTTTCTTGAAAAAATACATTATATAATTGTATCCTTGTAGGATTAGAGAAGTATATGGAGCACAAGTTATATATTTGTGCTATGAAGACTTATCGGGAAAAAAAACCCAAAAATCCGAAAAAACCCGAAAAATCCGAGAAAACCCGAGATTGAAAAATCCGATTTCATTGGTTTGGTTTGGTTTATAGATTTAAAAATCCGACACTATTGATTTGGTTTGATAATTAAAAAATCCGAACCAACTCGACCTATGTACACCCCTAATGTCATGCTCAAGATTCGAAATAAAAGGTGATTTCATGTGGAAAAGAGGGTCGAGGCATGGGTTTTTACAGATCAAGCGCTGTTAAAAAGAAAAAGAAAGCAAACAATTTAGAAAATATTTAGATTGTCTTTTTTATTGTTTATTTTCTTTTAGCATTTTTAGCACTCAATCTCTTTGGTAAAAACCAAATGAAAAGATTATTTTCACAATTTATAATAAATATCATATTCTTTATAATTAGAGCTCCAATTTAACTTGTAAACAGAGGCGAATCCAAAATTTTGATAAGATGAGTACATTATTAAAAAAAAAGTAGATCCAAAATATAAATTTTACAGGTTCAATCTTTAGTTCTTACGATTGCGTACCCATTGCATTTTTTAAATTATAAGTTCAAAATTACTATTTATAAAAAATAATAGTTTTCTTATATTTATATCTTTTTTTCATGTTGAAAATATTAAGATCAGTTGAACCGTTAACTATATGCTACATTATATAATGCTACTAGTTTTATATACACATTTTATTTAATCATATAAAATTTTACAACAACAAAAGAAGAATAAGAATTTCGATGTATACAAATTTGCAAGAATAAACCGAACAAAAAAAAAAGAAATAGAAAGAAAAAGTACTTAATTAATATGCAAAAAATAACATCAGACACACCCATCTCCTGTGGTGTCTACTTCTATTAAAAAAATAAAATAAGATCGATATAAAATTTAAACTCACAACCTCACCTAAAGAGATAAATCCAATAATCATCATATCATATAATATTTTGAGCAACGGTGCACACACGTATTTAAATATTATTAAAAAAAATTTAGCATTACTATACATGATTAAGAGAGGAGAATATGGGTTCAAACTGCTATATTTCGTATCAATTTTTTAAACATGACATTTACTTACAGATTTCAGTATTTTACAAGGTGAGAAAGACTTCAGGAATCAAGAACATAAAATGTTGAAAAATTCACATCAATTAGAGAGAAAAACAATATTAAGCTGGCTTTTCTAGCCACTAATTATGAAAAACTTATCACACAAACACTAATAAAATTTTACATGAAAAATACATATCTAGAACCAATAAGACAACTTAATTATGAAACAAATATAAATATTTTACCCATATATATAATATACACTTTGAATTTTCACATAAGAACATGACATAAATGTAAGGTCCCTTTTGGGTTATTCTTACACTTAATTACTTCCACAAAGCTTAAAACTACATAAAATTAAAAAAAAAAACATTAAAAAAGAAATTAACCTTTTTGTTACTATCATAAAATACCCACCATATTTGACTTCATTATCACTTTGCTATTGGTTTTCCTTTAACAAAGTTTATATTTTTTACCCCAACCATAGAAAAAGAAATTAACCAAAGATTTTTGACCCTTTTTCGCAAATATATCTTTTTATCTGTTGACAGCACGAGTAGAAATCCGGTGGCACCTCGCCGCCGGTGATCCGCCGGAGACCATTCTCTTAGTGGCAGTAGTAGTTGACGAAGCCGAAGAATTCATCGAAAATCTGTTATCGGGCGACCCGAATAGCTGTATATCCGACATCTCGAACCGACCCGAATCTCCAGGAAGTCTCATGTAAGAACCCAACGGCGATTCACTAGTCATTCCGCCTTGTCTAGTATTTTTGTAATCTATTATTGCTTTGTACACAAATGGAATTAATCCCTCCATTTTTGAAATTTTTCTGTTTAATTTCGCTGTGATTTGGAGTGAGAAGAAGAGCTGTGTTTGAGCTAAAATATTGGTTTTTGGAGTTTGGAGAATTTGGAAGGGAAGAGAGGGTTTAAAAGAAGAGGAGGGAAGGGGGTGGTGACGTGGCGTGATGGGTTAGAGTCCAGCTGTAGTTGCTAAGCCAAGCTGACAATGAGGCACGATTTATAGACAGAATTTAAGATAAAAATTGGATGGACTAGTCATTCAAAAATAGTTTGCGTTTGCATAGTCATTATTATTTTACTGTAATACGAAAAGTTCCAGCATAATATATTAGAGATCGGTATACTTATGTATGAATTTTCAGCATATTATGCTGAAACTTTAACATGCGAAAAGTTCCAGTATAATATACTGGAGATTAGAGCATTCCAATCTCCGGTATATTATGCTGGACTGATGTATTATACTGGAAGTCCAATATATTATATTGGAGTTCTAGTATATTATACTGGAATTCCAGTATATTATACTGAAATATTTTCAGATTTTGAACAGTGTTTTCGTTCAAATTTATATTTATATTAAAGTAGCTAAATTTCTATTACTTTTGAAACTGTGACTATTTTTGAATGACCACTTATAAATCTGGCTATTTTTGAATTTCTCACATATTTAAGTTATATATACTGATAGTGCAAATTTCTATACTATCGATAAATTTTCATATGTTATAATATATTGATTATTATTTTTATCAAATAATCAACTAGTTTTTATTGAGAAATATACTTATTTGATTGTATTGATTGTGTGTGTATATATATATATATATATATATATGTTTTATACTTTAGTGTATATAACATAAACTCAGATACATATCATGAGTCAGTTGTATGATGTTTGAGATTCCTAAGAATTTTTATTCGAACATCCCAAAAATGATTAACCTTTCAATAACACATTTTATCTCTTTAATAAGCCTACTCCGTTCAAGCATAATTCAGATTAAGCTGATCAATAAGCATTATACAACACTGATTAAACCTTAGAAAAAGGAAAAAAAGAAATAAACTTGGCGTTTTGGCTCGAATATCCCTGACAATAATCGATAAAGAACGTTTTATCCCCTTTAATAAATGGCGAAATGACTTCCTGGTCACTTAAACTTGTAGGGCTTTTGAAAGCCGATACACGAACTTTCGATTTTCCCAATTGAATACTCCAACTTGACAAAATGGGTAATAATAAATACATCCACCAGAGCGTGTACAACACATCCATTTATTATTTGCCACGTGTTATTTGTGCGTGTATACTATTCACACGCCTTGGCAACGTGATTTACACACAGTTTAGCCATGTCAGCTGTAGTGCTTCCACATAGGCATGATCAACGGTCAAAAGTGTTTATTATTACCCATTTTATCAAGTCGGAGTGTTCAAATGGGAAAATCGAAAATTCGTGTATCGACTTTTAAAAGTCCTACAAGTTTAAGTGGTTAGAAAGTCATTTCGCCTTAATAAATTATACAACATAAATTTGAATTAAAAAGATAATGAGTTTGAATATCAGGTGATTGAAACAAAAAGAAAATATAGTATAAGAAAATAAAGAAGAGAAAGAAACTTCCAAGTAACTAAAAAACATTGGATAAAATTTTTCTATGAAAGCTACCTCTAAACTAGAAGTATAACTTATCGCAAAATTTTATAGTGTTGTAATCGTAGACTACACTATTTTAAATTACCGGGGTATTTAATTAGTCTTAATTATGTGTAGATACCCTTAAAAATAAACGTAAATAATCATATTTAAAATCAAGTAGGACCTACTCTCTATCTATGTCACTGGAAAGTTGACATCTTTAAAATAAAGGATACCTAATTTAAATAAATTGCGTGAGGCACATAGTAAATGTTTACCATTCTATCACTTCCCACCAAATCTCACTTTAATATTCCTCTTAACACATTTAATAAGAGACTATTTTAGAGTCTTTTTTATGGAAGCATGTTTTAGGTAAAAATGACATCAGGTAGCATCTCTAAAAAATAAAAATAAAAATAATAAAAAATATGAAAACTCGGTGCACTATGCTTCCGCTATGCGCTAGGTCTGGAGAATGGTCGGACCACAAAGATCTATTATACTCAATCTTACCTTATATATTTGCAAGAGGTTGTTTTCACGGCTCGACCTGTGACCTCTTAGTCAGAGGCAGCAGGTAGCCACTCTAAAGGGCTGTTATTTGGGCATTAGCTAGTGCGTTCTAAATTTTTAATGGTTCAGAATAAAATTTTCCTGAGTTGTCCTAAAATTAAAATTTTTAGTTTAAAATTTAAGGACAAAATAATTATTGGGTAATCTCTAAATAGCATGAAATGGCTATATGTGAACTTGCCCCTAGTTTTAGACCCAATATAATAAATAAACCTCATAAGAACTAACTCTAGTTTATTAGTCCTTAAACTAATTGCCGTGTCTTTCTTCTTTACTCGCTTTCAAATACCATGGGTCTGTATAAATATTATTTACGTGGTAGTTATCTTTCTGGCCTAAAATAAATATTCCTCCCAATTAAAATTTTTTGAGGGATTAACTAGATAGTGGGAAACCAATATATACCAATATATACGTGTCATATTTGTATAAATAGTGTTATAAAATAACGACATATTTGATTGGTTAGTTCAAATGTAGCTTTTCATTACTTGGTGTCAACCATATCTTTATGAAACGATATGGTGATTCTATTGGAAGCTTTCATAATTTGACATATATACTTGCTGCCATTTTCATTAGCAAATAACAGCTTAACCGTGTACAGCTTTGTCAGCATGATTTTATCTTGTTTTTCTTTTCTAGGGTTTTTGAGAATGTGTTGTGAGAACCACCAAATGTAGAATAGTAAAGATAAAGATAATTGTCTGGCTTGAAAAGGAAAAATTCAAGACAAAGAGCTGTCACCTAATGAGATATATATATATATATATATATATATTGGTAATTTTGTGTTCAAAATCAGAAAATTATAGAAGCAAACAAACATTAGTTCAATAAAGAAATAGTAAAATAATTCCGAGCCCACTGAATGAGATATATATATATATATATATATATATATATATATATATATATATATATTTTGTGTTCAAAATCAGAAAATTATAGAAGCAAACAAACATTAGTTCAATAAACAAATAGTAAAATAATTTCGAGCCCACTGAATGCACAATGTGTCCTTAAGAAATTTAATCCCCTCATTGTTGCCCAAGGTATACGGATTAATTCCTCCCAGGATAGAATGGAATAACTATTCTGTGATAGCGGCACTTCAAATCACAGAACTTCAGCGAACTCAACAAACGGAGCAAATCACACTTGACACTTATGTTTATTTAGAAATAATGCAACAATGTAGAAAAGAGGGGAGAAGATTTCAGATTTTACATGTCTGATTTCATGTCTAAAAAATGAGGTCAAGCCTCTAAATTTATAGACAAAGGAAGGGTGATATGGACAGGTACAATCTAAAAGGTGCCTCTTCTATTTCCCATACACACCCCTTAATAAAAATACAACAATTTCCCACATGAATGGGGAATGATCATATGAGGAAAAACATGCATGAAAATACTGTGTGATTTACAAATAAGGATTAATCGCATCTGGATAAGTAGGTTTCCCTTTGAACTTTCCGTAGTGAACTTATGTCGGATATACTCGGTCAATCGGTAGATTTGATATCTTTGAACCGTCGAGCTTTGTTGTATACCTAGACAACCATAAGTCACACAATCAATCCTTAACCATTTTTGGTTCTCACGGTTGTGTTCGTTTCAGCCATAAACACCGCCTGGTTTCATAAGTTCTTAGAGAATGGGTCTTTACTTTCATTCCCCTTAAAGCGGCTTACACTTAACACTCATATAGGTAATTTCTAAACGTGTAATCCTATAGACACACTATCTGGTTATATCCTGCGAGACTTAGAAAATCATTAAAAAGCTTTAAGCTTTATTGACTCATCAAAAAGCCTTAATGCTTAACCTTGATTTCTCAACATTGTCTTCATCATGAGAATGGGTTGAGCTATTTGACAATGTTGAACCATCATTCATAACTTTGTTTGATCTCGTTGAACCTAGCTCTTGGGATCTCCAGTCTGCTAGGTAGCGTTACCGTCATGATGACTTGTCCTAGGCCTTAGACTCATTCCCTTCGATGATCTTTCAACTACCTCTCTAGATAGGCCTATTTAAGTGGATCCGATATTTTATCTCTTGACGTTACGTAATCAATCATGATAACACCGCTAGATAGTAGTTGTCTAACAGTATTGTGTATCCGTCAAATGTGACAAGATTTTCCGTTATACATAACGCTCCCTGCCCTTCCTATTGCCGCTTGACTATCAAAATGTATACATATAGGTGCCAAAGGTTTGGGCCAAAGTGGAATATCTTCCAAAAAATTTCGGAGCCATTCAGCTTCTTCACCGCCCTTGTCTAAGGCTATAAACTCAGCCTCCACTGTAGAGCGGTCAATGCACATTTGCTTGTACGATTATCAATACATTGCTCCGCCACCAATGATTTACAATCGGTTGAACCGGTGATCTAATTTGCATCACTATACCCCCTCTATTATCGCGGGAGTATACTTCAAATATTTCAAAACTCGTTTCATTGTCATGAAAGTTCATGATTTCTTATGTCGTAGAATAATACGTCTCGACTTTCGATTGCATATCAGATTATTGACTACACTTTATTTAGTAATAGTATATTATTACAACAGCTGAAATGATTGGCATCAGTTGTGACCACAGACTTTTAATATATAATATATTTTGCAATCACTCCGCCATTTCCAAGCATTTGTATGCTATTTATTCATGTGTCTATATGATAGGCAAATTATAGCACCTTCATTTATGAAACAAATCCAACTTGCAATGAATTTTGGTCATGTTCATTGGTTGGTTCACCTCATTATAGACCAACGTATTAATACATTCGTTTATGAACGGTCATGTCCATACAAAAACGTACAGACGTATCTTTCTATGAAAAGTCACAACCTTCAAAGTGACATTATTTCATAAAAGAACTAAACAATATAAATTTTCAATAAAGAAAATGATCTTTCGAGAAAGGCATGTGACCAACTTCCGAATTAGTAGTTTCATCAACTAGTCTTCATTAAGACTAAACAACTGATTAATTTACCAACTACTATATCAATGGAATTCAAAAATTATATAATTTAGACATTACGTCTAACATTGGCTTTTGTCATGCATAAGCTAAAAGCCCCGACATTTTAAATATTTCATCAACATATCATATATAATCAAATAATGACTATGTGATTTGAAGTATTCTTAACGTAAACACATTTGTTTACACTCATTAATTTTTGAAACCATTTGACAATATTATCTGGCCAAATCTCACATGTTATTGTTTGGGTGTTTGTCTTAGTCTTTAAAGTGACTTAACAAGTTGACACACCTTCTTTTTTTCCCCAAGAACCACGAACCCTTCAGGTTGTTCCATATAAATGCTTCCTCCAAATCTCTATTTAAGAAGGTTGTCTTTTACCTCCATCTGATGGATTTCAAGGCCATACACGGTGGCTAACACTATTACCATCCGAATATATGTAATTCTTGTTATCGGTAATCATGTGTCAAAGTAATCAAGACCTTCTCATTGTCTTAATCCTTAATCAATCTTGCCTTATATTTGTCAATAATACCATCAGCTTTTATTTTTCTTTTGAAAATCCACTTAGAATCCAAAGGTTTATTTCTTGGAGGAAGATCAACCATTTTCCCAAGTATGATTACTTAATATGGATTCTATCTTACTATTGACAGCTTCTTTCCGAGGAAGACATAACTTCTTTGAAAGTTTGGAGCTCATTTTCTAACAAGAATGTCAGAATATGATCCAATGGAAGCAGTTGTCCTTTGACGTCTTGGATTCACCTCATTAGGTATACTTTCCTTTGCTTCTTCCCGAAGTCGCTTAGATATTTCACTAGACGACTCACATTCATTTTTATACGGATAAATATTCTCTAAGAATTTAGCATTATCTTATTCGATTACCGTATTAATATGAATGCCGGGATTTTTCGATTTATGAAGCAGAAAACGATATGCCTTACTATTTGTTGCATATCTTATGAAAACGGAATCAATAATTTCCGATTCGATTTTTTATCCTTTTGGGTTTAAGAACTTTCACTTTACCTAAATAACCCCCACTTAAAAATATTTCAAGTTGGGTTTTCTTCCTTTCATTTACTTTTCATATGAATGGATTGCGTTTTGCTATGAGGAACTCAATTGAGTAATCAGTTAGCTGTAAGAATAGCTGTAGACGTGTGATTTTTGACCCTCCCTAAGATTTTCCATATTTTAGCATATAAATATTTAATTTAGGCCTAATATAGCTATTTCAACTATTTTTGACTTGTTTACTTTATTTTCATCATAAAAATAAAAAATACAAAAATGGTTGCATATTACTCTATTTTAATCATGTATTAGATATTTTTAGAAGGATATGTTCCTTTGAACCTATTTTTATTTTAATATAATCCTTAAAAAATACAAAAATAGTACCTTATTTTTTATCTTTATATAATTTCGAAAATACAAAAAGAATATAGTTTCATTAATGTTTTGTAGTCATTTTAAACTTGAAAAAATACCCAAAAATAGTTTTGTTTTAATTATCAGCCTCATTTTAATAGTTATTTTGCCTACGTAGGATTAATTAAATAAGATCGTGCTTTTATTCTCGGTTGCGGGGAAAGAATAACATTTGGGTTCAAACGACCCATTTTTAGGCCTAAAATTCGGATAACCCAATACCCAAGCCCATCACTCAAGCCCACTACCCTAAAACCTAGACCTAATCCTATAAATACTACACTAACCCTTCAACCGTGAGGGAGGAAGGGGGGCCAACGTTACACATTCAAGAGGAGGGGGCACTATTCATCTTCTTCACAACAAACTAAGACTAGCAGCCCCTCCCATCGTCAAAACCCATACCTACCTGCTGCCCCTGTCCGACGACCACCCAAAGTCGTCGACCATCCAGCCCGTCCACCACCATCAACCAAACGTTGTTGCTTCGTCGTCAACCACGTCGACCCCTTCAACCAGCAACAACCGCTCCAGCTTCTTCACGTCCACCAGTCGTCACCCTCGCCAGTCGACCACCCCGCCAGTAGACCACCCAACCCCCACGTCGTTACCAGCTGCCAACGACGCTCGTCAACCAGTCCCCACGCCCAGACCTGCCGGAAACCAACCAGTCCAGCCTCCTCGTCGACCCCCCCCCAAAACTCGGTCTTCTTCAACCCTCCAGCCCCATCCAAAAACAACCAACTACCATCGCCCTCAAACAACGATAACAACCTCCTTATTTCCTTCCCGTCGTCCAGCCAGCGACGAACACCAGCCTCGCCTCGTCTCAAAACCTCCAGAAACGACCAGCCAGTGCAACTATGAAACCACTCTTGAGGTTGCCGTTCGTGTTATGAGTTCCGTCGAGGTTCGGTTTGAGATTGTTGCACTTTGTTCCCGGTCCGGGGTTCCAGATAGCACCTCGTTTGAGCATTATTACTTCTTTGGTGTTAGCTTCTTTATATGCGGCTCAAGGTTAGAATCCAATAATAAAAAATCTATTTTTCATCTACATATGCTTTTGATTAATTTCTTTTTCAGAAATGTTTTATATGATTCCTCTGTGATTTTGTTTTGTTATTTGGATTGGTGTATTTTGTTTGCTTTGATTTATTGATCTACAAGATGAGTATTAATTGTTTTGATTGATTTTTGTTGATTTTACAATTGAATATTTAAATATTGGAAAATAAGAGTGTTTGTTAAATTATAGTATGTGTCGTGAGCAAATTAATGTTCACCCTTGCTGCATTTACATTATCGTTGGACTTGGAGAAAAATTTGTGATCTTATCCCATCATCAAGATTTCATATGTTCTTTGTATGTTGGGACCGATATTAATTGTCGTCACACGGTAGTTGTAAATAGTTTTTGCAAATTAGTTTTTTACAAGTTGGCCTTGTAAATAGTTTTAAATATGAATATCCGTAGTTTGCTTTAGTTGAGTACAATCCTTTGAAACTAGAACTCGAGATGAGCCTCGCTAAACAAAGCACATAAATTGCGGGGCCCTCATAAATGTATATATTAAAAATACTATAGAACTTGGGATGGGTCGTTTAGCAAATTTTCCGGCCTTCCCCAAAATAATAACGCGCTAGTCACTTTAGGCGCACTTTTAATAAATTACTTTCTTAAACTCGGGTGCACATTTATGTGACCCAAATTCAAATCTCAACGGAGTCGAAATATGTCAATAACTACGGGTACATTGATGTGACGTGGTTCGAGATGTATTTTCACGACGTTGCAATTCTTATAAAATAATAATAATCAAAAGCGGTTAAAAGGTAAAAATACACATAGGTTTGAACATGTACTAAAATCAGATAATTAAGCCGAATATAACAGTTAAGCGACCGTGCTAGAACCACAGAATTCGGGAATGCCTAACACCTTCTCCTGGGTTAACAGAATTCCTTATCCGAATTTCTGGTTCGCGGACTGTTAAACAGAGTCAATAATTTTGTCGATTCGGGATTCAACCGGTGACTTGGGACACTATAAATCTCCCAAGTGGCGACTCTAAATCTTTTAAATAAATTCCGTTTCGATTGTCACTTCAAGTTGGAAATAACTCCCTTATTATTACACCCCTCACTGGGTGCAGTAGGTAAAAAGGAGGCGTGACAATAGCTTCTCTCCACAAGATCTAGGGTAAACCAAAACTTACAACAAGACATTTTATCATCTCCTTTAACGTTCTACTTTTTCTTTCCGTAATACCATTAGATTGCGCTAAGTAAGGGGCAATCATTTGGTGAAAAATGTCATATTCCAAACATAAAACTCCGCCTCTATTACTTTGTAGAGCCAACCACAAGAATTGTTGTTTGTGTCACAACACGGCCAGAATTAATAAATGGTGAAGTTTTTAATCTTCAAACCAATCTAACACATTCAGAATTAATAAACGGTAAAGTTTTTAATCATCAAACCAAGTAACATCTGATACAACTAGATCAATAAACGGTAAAATTTTTAATCTTCAAACCGAATAACATGTGACACGATCAAATTAATAACGGTGAAGTTTTTAATCTTCAAACCGAGTAGAAAATCACGAGAATATTAATTCTCTTTCCAAATGGTTTTCTAACTAAACCATTATAATACTTTAAACAGTTCGATCTCTTTTTCTAATCAAACACATATATGTCCATCTTTACATATATTATATTCATGATCTCAAGAATACTTCAAGTTTTAAAGTAAGCTTAATTCATGTCTTACAACTTTGAAAATACTCTTCCAACTAATTCATGCATACTACCAAATAATCTTTTCCCTTATTTGGTCAAAGGAATAACAAATTTAACCGCAAACACATGTTATTCATCATCATGCATATAATTCTAAATATGTACTATGAGATCATCACATAATAAACATATACTCTGGCATTCATGAATCACGAGGATAGAAAATTAATTATATGTAGAGCCAAGAAAGTAAAATCCGACTTCGTCGCTCTTCTGGAATCATTTAATATCTCCCTTTCTAAATTGTTTTATGCCCATTTTCAACTTAATTCTTCTTGTTAGTCACAAGAAAAGAAGAAATTAAAAAAAAATAACAGAGACAAAGCCAGGTAGATGCATCAAAATGGAGCTTCCCTATTATTTTAAAATTGAAACTCCACTGGGAAAGTTATTTACAAGAAGTTCCTTGGCAAGTGAATAAATTCACAATGCCTCTAAGTAAGTCTTAGAATGAGAATTTCAAATCAAGACATAATATGCTCAACAGAAAGAATATATATGACCATGCACAATATTCATTCATCTAAAAGCGAACATGGATATCTCGTTCACAATGGAAAGAATAAAACCTCAACAATTTTCCTACCAGTGATCAATATTAACTTTGATATTGGCTTTTCCAACATCACACCGATTATCTCTAAGAAGTGCCGCCATAATGGATGATTTTGGTAAAAGAAATAAATACCAAAATAACTAACCTTAGTTATTCCAAATCATAAAATGCGTGAAAAACACAAAATATATTATGAGATGACGACCATTCATCCTACTATTAATTTATAAAAATTAAATTTTATAAATTATTGAGCATATAAAAATTAAAAAAGTAGGATGACGACCATTCTTTAAAAAAGAGGATCGTAGATGTGGGCAGGAGCGGTTTAGACTGGAAGTACAGGTACGATATTTGGAGCGCACCTGCTAGATCGCAGATGCGGTATTGGAGCGCAGGTGCAGAAAGATGCGTGAGGATGGAGGATCACAAAAGCGGGCAGGGCTCGCAGTTGTGCACTCGTAGGTGCGATATTTTAACCGCAGATGCGGATTTTGAGGGAGTAAGTTAGATCTGCAGCTGCGATGGATTTTCCTCAAGTGCAGCGTCTCAGAAGCATGTATTTTACCGCAGATGCGATTATGCTGGGCAGAACCTATAAATTGAAGACTTCGCAAATTTTGCTCATTTCCGCCATTTTTTAAGACGGGCTTTGGAGCTTTTGGAGTGATTTTGAAGGGAGATTCAAAGGGTTTTCAGTAAGGTAAGTTTCTTGAGTTTTAGCACTCCTATTTATAGTGGTTTCCCGTTGTTTTATCAATTAATTAGTGGCGAAAATGATGGGTTAGGGATTGGGATTTTTGAGAGTTTGATTTGAGGATTTGAGGGACCAAATGGAGTCAGATTTTGATGAATTTTGTATTTATGGGCTCGTGAGTGAATGGGCTTTCTAATTTTATATTTTTTATCGGATTCAAAGATGTGGGCCCAGGGGCCGGGTTTGGGTGAATTTCGGGATTTGTGTCCAATTAAGTAAATTTTCTTGTGGAATTGGTTCCTTGGCCTATGTTGATTGCATTGTATTGCTTTTGACTAGATTCGGGACGTTTGGAGGTCGATTCGAGAGGTAAGGGCATCGCAGGGTAGGATTTTAGCTTGGTTTGAGGTAACTAACACTTCCAAACTTGGTTCTAAGTGTTCGAAACCCCCGAACTATGTGTTATGTGATCAGTATTGAGGTGACGCACATGCCAAGTGATGGGTGTGCAGGCGTGCACCGTGAGAATCAGGACACGGTTCATTCTATGACACGTTTACTGACTCTTTCTTGCTAATATCCGTGTTTCTATCATGCGATTAGGTAAACGAGCTGTAAATCATGATATATCATATTGGGGCTTTACGCCGATATTGCTGGGACCCGAGTGGTCGTTTCTTGTTGTCATCTCACTAGTTTCACTTATATTTTATATTCAGTCTTATTCATACATTTTATATCATGTCTCAGTCTCAGTTGTTATTTATTGGCATATCATATCATTGATCTAGGTTAGTTTTCATGGCATTGTGAACCTGTGAGTGAGGCTAAAGAGTGATGACTGAGTGAGAATGAGAGCCTAATTATGAGTGACAGTGGGATTAGGTTGCATGCTGCAATGGTTATGTTGATAATTATATAGCGCTTGGGCTATAGGAGCCCCTCCGGAGTCTATAACACACCCCCATTGAGCGCAGTTAATTTTATTGAGGGATGGATCTTCCCTGGACATTGATCTTGTCCAAAGCATTTATACTTGAGATGGATTTTCTCCACAGGGCTGGAATGGCCTTCCTCGGTACTGAGTGACTATTGTCAGTAATGTGTATATATTCTGGGATAGATCTTCTATGGGCCGGATAGCCATATACAGTACCGAGTGGTTGAGCACTTGAGAGTGGAGGTACATGGTACATTTTCCCTACATTCTGTGCATTGGCACCTAGAGATTAGCTAAGCTTTATACTACACATTGTCCATATTTATATTTACTTTACTGCTTGAGCTGAATACTTGACTTAAAGCATGCCTACTTTTCTGCACAATTTATTTCTTTTACCTATTGAGGTTAAGTTTGTCACTACCTATCAGTCCATAGCTTGGACTTGTTACTGTAACAACCCGACCGGTTGTTTTGAGTACTAGCGCTCTGTTCTGAAGTCGGAGGCCATGAAAAACTTTATTTTAGGTATTATGACTTGTACGCGTGGTCGAAATTTAATTTCGGAAAGTTCGGGGTTGATTTGGGAAGAGAATTCTCATTTCGGAAGCTTAAAGTTGAAAGAATGAACTAGGATTGGATTGTTGAGTAAACGATCTCGAAATCGGGATCTAAAGGTTCCGGCAGGTTCGTATGATGATTTCGGACTTGGACGTACGCCTGGAGTGGGTTTTGGATAACCCTGGAGCGTTTTGACGCATATTGTGGAAGTTAGTATTTTAGAAGAAATTTCATAAGTTTGGTTTGAAGTGCATTTCGGTGTTATCAATGACCGTTTGGAATTCCGAGACTGTGAATAGCTCCGTATAGTGATTCTGGAGTTAGGGGCGCGATCGGAAGTGAATTCGGAGGTCCGTAGACCATTTTGAAGCCATTTGGCTAAAAATAGAAAGTTGAAGGTTTTTGGAGAGTTTGACCGGGGGGTTGACTTTTTGATATCGGGGTCGGAATCAAATTCCGGAAGTTGGAGTAGGTCCGTAATGTCAAATATGACTTGTGTGCAAAATTTGAAATCAATCGGATGAGATTTGATAGGTTTAAACATCGGAAGTAGAAGTCGGAAAGTTCAAAGTTTATAAAGTTTGGATTGGATGTCGATCGATGATTTTAGCGTTGTTTGATGTGTTTTCAGGCCTCAAGGAGGTCCGTAATGTGTTTTGGGATTGGTTGAAGTCCCGGGGGCCTCGGGTGATTTTCGGGTGGTTAACGGATCAAAAATTTAATTTTTGGAAGAGCTGAATTTGCCGGTATCTGGTATTTCCGCTTCTGCAGAAAAGGGACCGCAGAAGCGGCCCCGCAGAAGCGGTTGAGGGAGCCGCAAGAGCGGATTTGGTTCAAGGGGTCGTGGACCGCAGATGCGGTCAAGGTTCCGCAGAAGCGGGACCGCATCTGCGGAAGATGGGAGCGCAGAGGCGGAAAATGGGGCCAAGCCCAGGATCGCAAAAGCGGCTGTGGACCGCAAAAGCGAAACCGCTTAAGCGGTAGTAGTTCCACACAAGCGGAAATGACTGGGGCAGAAGCATTATTTTAAGTCGTGATTTGGCTCATTTCTCTCATATTTTCTTGGCTTGGGGCGATTTTGGGGAGCTTCAAGAAGGGATTTTGTCATCAAGGATTAAGGTATATTATCCCTACCTATTATGAGTTAAATACATTGATTATGAATGGATTTTTGTATGAAAATAGATAGAAAATGGAGGGTTAGAGGAAAACCTAGAAATATTTTGTTCTTGGATTTTAACCCCGATTTTGATTATGGAACTACGAGGAAATTATATATTTGAGTTCCTAAGGTCATGGGTAACCTTTATCTTCGAAAAATTTCAGATTTTGGGTACGTGGGCCCGAGGGAATTTTTGTCAACTTTTTGTTTGGGGTTAGAAATTGTTACAAATTGAGTTGTAAAGTTTAATTAAGCATATATTAATGGGTTTGAATGACCATTGGCTAGTTCTGGAGCTTTTTGCGTTGGTTTGAGCTTTCGGAAGGATGTAGAGGGCCGGTTATGGATCTTTGGGCGAGGTGAGTCTTCTTTCTAATCTTGTGAGGGGGAATTTACCCCATAGGTGAAGTGAATGATTAAGTGCTCCTAATTGTGGGGGCCAAGTACGCACGAGGTGAGAGAGTCCGTGCGTAGTGACTATTATGCTATTGTTCGGGTAGTTAGGACCCATCAACATGTTATACTTGAATTAATTATGAACCTATCGATGACTTGAATTGTTCAAACCACCCTTGATTAGTAAACAAATTTAAAAGAGATTAAACATCATTCCTGAATTGTTAAACAGAGAATTAGCTTATTTGGATAATCATTCCTAGATAAAATTCTAATTTGGTTATCTGAGCATGTACTTTACGTGTACCCGCGTCGCATGAATGATTCGCGAGCGGAATAATAAATCACATTAAATTAATAAATGGATTTCTAAAGAGACTTAAGCTTCGCTTTCTCAAATTATTAAAGAGAATTTGCCCATCTTGGATAATTGGTCCATGTTGAATTCTTGACTGATTGTCTGTCTGTGTGTGTTTATTTTGGACCAGGCCGAACGTCTCGGCAGATTAATAGATGCATCTATAGGCGCGCCGTTGACCCTCGGCAAGTGCACATTTATTTCTGTTGGATCGGGTCGTTGCCTCGGTATGATTTGCGCATGCTTATATTGCTGCCTGGATTTTTTTAAGCTGTTACATGCCTCACTATGGCGCGAGATCATATTGTTAATAATGAAAAGAAACCTTGGAAATTTCCTATGAAGGAATTACATGTTTATTTGTTTCCTCTATTTGGATAAAAATGATATGTATATTGAGAATAAATAACCGTTGGACCATTAGAGTGTGTCAAAGTTGACCATCTCGTCTCTACCCCTTCGGGATTAGGCGGGACACTCACTGAGTACACATTGATTACGTACTCATACTACACTTCTGTACATTTTTGTTGCACAGGTATATATATACACCTCTAGCAGCCTATTGGGCGTAGCAGCATGGATGACGCTGGGACTAGGTAAGTTGCATCATTCGAGACGGCCGCACCTAGAGTAGTCCCATCCTTTGTACTTTTTTTACTTTCCGTCCATTGTATTCCGGATGGATGTTGTATGTTATTTCTCTTATCAGTAGATGCTCATGCACTTGTGACTCCGGGTTCTGTGATGGTTCGAAGTATTGTATTAATTGCTTAGCATTTAAATTCGATTCGAAAATATATTCTTTAAAATTTCTAAATAATGAAGGAAAAAAATCCTGTATTTCTAAAGTATTAAACGAGATTTAATTTAGTATTTGACTTGGCTGGCCTGACAGCAGTGTCCAGTGCCACCACGACCCTTAGTGGATTTTGGATTGTGACAACATGGTATTAGAGCACTAGGTTACTGTCGGTCTCACGAGTCATGAGCAAGTCTAGTAGAGTCTCGCGGATCGGTACGGAGACGTTTGTACTTATCCTCGGGAGGCTGCAAGACTGTTAGGAGTACTTCCCTTCTTGATTTCTTTATCGTGCGGTTCTATTCCTTTGAGGCTTATGCCTTTGATTCCTTTCCACTCAATCTTGCGCGACGCGAGCGCTTGTTATAAATCGAAAATTGAAGAATTGAAATGGCACTACAAATGTGGTGCGGGATGATTTTTCCCGGTATAATTGATTGGACTATTATAGTCGCATTATGGAAGAGTATTCTATTGTTTAGCTCAGTAGCATAACTTCTAAGAGGCTTGAGGCTAGGCACAGGTTGCCATGATGCTCATAAGCGATTTTTTTCCGCAGTGTTGTTGTGATGGTAGGGTGTTTGCCCACATGTCGAGGCAGTGAATGAATTTAAGGGAGGTTTACTCAGTGTGTAATCAACGGGATTAAGTATTTTATTCCCGATAAGGGAAAGTCAATCGAACCAAGGATGGTCAGAGGTAGACTAGTGGAAGTAATGAACCATGGTAATTGCAAGTGTGAAGGAGTTCTCTCCTCTATTGGGGTGTTTTTGTCCTAATTGGACGTGTTAAGTTTATCGGTGTTATGATCTTCTATGATCAGCCCTTGGGGCAAGATATTGTGAAATGGCATTGAAAATGCAACTATCGGATATTGCGTGATGCGGTGGTTCCGGACTAAATCAGTATTGTAAATATTGGTGGTGTGATAAAGACGACCTTCGGAGAGGCTTGGGATTAATAGCAAATTGTGGATTCAAGTACTATGAAGATAAATTTTATTAAGGCAACAACTGAGTAGCAAGAGATGAGAAAGGTTATGTGGGAAGTGCCAGGCGGTGTTTAAAATTTCTAAAGGCCGAGTATGAGTAGCAAGGTCGAGTGACCGATTAAGGAGATGAGTCCCGCCGAAGTAGGAGAGCAGCGGAGCTACGTAGGGGCTTGGTAATGAGAAAACTATGCACCTTAAGGGAGTCTGGAACGACATGAGAATATCGGTGCTTGGTTATCAGCACTTTCAGATCTAATTTGAAGTGGGGATTTCAGCGACGGGAAATGGAAGTCGGTAGAATAACTCGAAGCATAGTGTTGTTATGCGGCAGGAGATT